>VUQR01031470.1:53703-84257 GCA_015108515.1 Hemichromis elongatus | reverse complement strand
CTGTGGGTGCACTGGTAAGGCTTAATGGCGTTACAAGGTACTCAGCATGACCTAATGGTGCGTTGATGTCACGGTCTGTGTGGCAGACCGTGGGTAAGGTGGGGAAGTAGGACCCAGGCACGAAGCTCTGCATTTACAGTGGGTTTATTTACAGTGAATGTGAAGAAACAACAACAATAAATAAATCCCCGACAATCAATCCCCGTGCGCTCCCGACTCCCGTCTTGTGTCCCTCTCCAGCACTCGTGCTCCGTGTCTCCGCTCCCCGGTGTCTGAGCACCCCGTGCTCGCTGCCCTCTTGTCTCCACACTTGCCCTGGTGAAAATAATAAAGAGGCAGCCGTAAGACACAAATCCAAAACACTGCGGGCAGACTCACGAACTAGCTGAGAAAACTGACGGGTAGTCACGCAATGATCCAGCGTTGGAGAGAGCGCCACCACAGTCTTAAATGGCTTCTCCAACGAGGCTTGATCAGCTGCAGGTGTGAGAGGTCTTCAGGTGTGGCCAACGACCTGGCAGGGCCACACCCACAATGACTGACAGTGCCTGACACAGACACACCCACACAAGCACACACACACACACACACGGACGACAGGGAAAACAGCAGCAGAGCAGGAGACATACAAAATATAACAATAGTCCAAAACTGCACACGGACCCTGGGTCACTCAGACCCAGGGTCCGTGACAGACAGTTGCCAGACCTGGTGAGTCTCAATTTATGCTGCAGCATTCAAATTTTAGAGTCAGAATTTGGCATAAACATAATCAAAGCATGGATTCATGTATCAGTGGTTTAGTCTAGTGTTGGTAGTGCAATGCTGTGGGGGCTATCTTTGTGAGAACATTCAAGTTTCTGCAGAATGTTTCCAGCACCTTGATGAATCCATGTCAATGAGAATTATGTAATTCTACTCTTCAGGCCTTGCTCAGAAGGTTAAAAATTACATTAATTATATTTGAAAAAGTTAGCAGCATTTAGTACCCGCAAACAGTCGCAAGATTGGATGTAAGCTAAAGTTTAACTGACCCTTTTCACAGCACACTTCTGATTTGTCAAACTCTGCTTCGCTAATTGCTAGAATGGAGCCATTTTTAATGCTATTAGTTTCACCCAGGCTTTCCCTGTTATGACAAATTGACATGTCTGCTGTGAGGAAGACCAATGAGTCTGATTCATTTAGACATAATCAAGAGTACTCTGCTGCCAGCATGGCTGCCCTCAGTTAGATTAATTCAGCAAAAGAACACACAAAGTATAAGATGGACACTCTTTTTTTACAGAGCAGATTCTTTGGGAGTGAAAATCCATAATATGATGCCTACCAAGAGTTCATCGTCTGTGGTGTCTTTTATAAATGTTTGTGAAAATGTTTGGGAGCCTCTGCCAGATATTATCCTAAATATCCGCAACATCAGCACTTTTTATTCCAGCTACTTTCTTTTTTTAGGGAAGTCATGTCTGAAACTATTGACAGCATTTTGAATGGAGCCTCATTGTGTCTGCCAGGAAAGAAAATGCTGCTCTTAAAGTTTGTTAAGATGCAATTTTCCAGTGTCGTGGGCACCAAAATAATCCCCATTATATTTGGTTGGAGACAATTATTTCACAGATATCTGGAAAGTAAAGCCAAAACTATTTTTGATTAATGTGAACCGACCTTGTGGTGGCTCTTTGCCCAAAATCAAACCTTAATCGGACTCAGAATCAGAAGGCCGCAGGAGCACTGCAGGGATGTATTGCACATGGGTAAAATAAATAAGTCTTTTTTTTTTTTTAGGTTTACTTATCTTCTGCAAGCAGGCAAACAAATGAACAAAGAATCGTGGCTCGTGATCTTTTGGTGCCTGCCTTACTTGAAGATTTGTCCAATTTTTACAAAACAAAAGAAAATAATCAAATAAATAAAATAAAAGCCAACACCATTTAAAATGCTTTGGCAACAAATCATATTTCTGTCCAACTTCATTTTCACTTGTCTTAAGCAGATCTGCAAATCATCCACCTGTTTCTTTTACTGAGTAAAGTTACAATAGAAAAAGCAACAGCAGCAGAAGCCTCCGAGGTGTGAGGCTAAGAGGTTTCTTAGAAATATAGTCAAATTTTGACAGCTGCAAGACTTGGTTGGTTCTTTGTTGTCTAAATAAAAGCCCTGTTTGTCCCTGTTTTATCCTCCTTTTCTGTAGTGTAAGACTCTGTCGGAGGTGTGCGAGCACATTGTGTGTGTGTCATCGGACCCGCTGGTTTCGCAGTCGGCCCACCTCGAGCTGGTTCACCTCACCAACATCAAACCCTCTGAAGGCCTGGTAATCACTCTGTTTGTCTGGCTGGGTTTAACGGCCCAAGATCCACCCTTCTTTTTATTCATTTAATGTGTGAATCTTATTGTGTGAAGTCACACTGTGTCTGGCCTTTGTAGGTGCAGAGAAAGAAGAAATAGGAGCTTTTTTTTTATTTTATTTTTAAAATTTTAGTTTTGTAGAAATAATATACACTGTAAAACATGAAATTTGGGGGAAAAAGAAACAACTATGAACTACTCGAAATATTAATTTGTTTGGGCAAATATATGACAAATATGCTTCCATGCTTGACAGACCTTCCATTTCACAATAAAATGCATTCTTAAAAGTAAAGAGCCACGAATGAGCATTTTCTTGTTCAATAATTAAACAAGTCATTTTATGGCTTTGGATTCAGTTAAAACAAAACTTTGAGACCTGTTTTAAAATATGACTTTGAGTTTTTTATGTTTTTGAATTTGCTGTTGGGTCTTTTTGTGCTGCTACAGTATCTATGACCAATATGACATTAACTCAAATTGCTCAATCACAGTGGCTTGGAGATAATGAAATGAACAATTTGCATCAACTAGAAACTTTTGTGGATCTTAATTCAATCAAAAATCAACGGTTTGTCCTTAAAAAGTGAGCGTACAAGCTGAAGCCAACAAACTGTGATCAACTTGGCACACTGATCAGTGTGGGATTGATGTGATTGATAGTTCGCCATCAATCAGGATTTGATCCAGAAGCTAATATCCAGTATGCCACAGAGAACTGCAGATACAGTTTTGAAGAAGACTCCACTCTGTAAATACTGGCTATTTGTGTACATTTAGTTTATTTGCAAATGAAAGTCTTTAAAGCATGAACTTTGAATTGAATGTATATGATCTGCACTTTATCATAGAAAATATAGAACAAACAATCTAAATAAAAACTGAAATGACAAAAAACACGTTTTTTTTCATTTGCCAAAACTGTTGGCAATGACTGTAACGGTCAGTGTAAAACTACAGACCCGCAGTTAGCTTAGCTAGCATGACCACACTTGTTAGCTTATCTAATATTGGTTGTAGAAGATGTAGAGAGTTAAATACTGGGGCTTTGTTCTACAGTGCTTTACATCGATGGTAGGTTTCCATGTTATTATATTTTCTTGTCATATCAGTAATATTGCTTTTATTTATGCTTTTCCACCTCTCTGTTATTTTCAGGTTTAATTATTTAACTTTTCACTTGTCTCAGCTGTGAGCGGTCACAATGTGTTGGCTAATTAGTGGAGTGTAGCACTTTTAATTTTGGCTTTAGTTTATTTTGTTTACATTTTTAACATTTCCCTACAGAGTACAACACAACAGAAGTCACCAAACTATAGATCAGATTTAATTTAGATTATTGATAATATCTTAACCAGCCTAATGAGTTCATTACCTGGAAAAGTATTTACTTCACCCTAACCCTCATCAGAGCTTAACTGGTGAAATGTCTTGTTGCTTTATGAGATCATAATTTACTGCCTGAAGATGTACTGTTGGTATACATTAAAGTTGTTATATTCAGCTACAGTATTAATCCACTGTGTGACAAGCACTGCTAAGTTGAGTAAAAAGAGCATCTTTATTCTAAGACACAAAGATCAGTCAGTCTAGAAAGTTTTGAAATTTGAAGTTGCAAAAATCATTAAACAATATGATTCAACTGGCACTACTCCAGGAAAGAAAGACCCAGAGGGCAAGTTTTTCAGAATTACCAACCTCAGAAATCGCTAGTCAATGGCACCTTATTACTGCCCACAATAACTCTTCCTAGAGTTCAAACTTCTCAGTCATAGAAAGAAATCATAACTGAGAGGAACCATGAGTGTAATTACAAGTATAGATCTTTGTAACATATTCCCAGCAAGAAAGCAGAAACACATACTGTGGGTGTGCATTATGTGTTCCTGCTTGGGTCTGGAAACACAAAGAATGGACACAATATCAGTGGAAATCTGGAGTATAGTCTCATATTTTTGAGACACATAAAAGGAGAATATCTGCATATGGTTTTCCTCCGTGATGCATGGATGTGTAGCAGTGAAGGTGTGTGGGGAGCTTTGCTGGCAACGCCGTTGGAGATTAATTCAGAATTCAAGGACACGCTCTCATCCACCATGGCTACCACGGCATCCTGCTGCGACACACCTTCCCATCTGGTTTGGGCTCAGATGCCTGATTTTTTTTTCTTTCTTTTTTTTAGCAGGACAAAGCCAAAATAAACTTTGTTTCTTTGAGAGCTGTTTTTAATTTTACAACTCATAAATCATTGTGTTTGTCCAAATATTTACTACTATCATACAGTACTTCTCCTACTTACATTTTCCTTTGTCAATTAGGGAATGTACATAAAGTCAACCTACGATGGACTCCATGTAATCACAGGAACTACAGAAGGGGTGAGACTTTTATTAATATCCTATTTTTCACAAATTAACATAGTGAACTGCAGACTTCCAACTACATTCTGCCCAGTTATTGGTCAGAATATCTGCAAATCTGATATTTATATTCATAACATCATAACTGATTCCATATCGATGATTCTGGAAGACTTTTCCTTGTTGCTTTATTGCAGCCTTTTTAAGCAGGGTTTGTTGAGAAACTTCTCCTCAGCAGTGCCCATAGATCGATAGATCAATTCATAGTCGTCTGTTTGCCTTCTCTTTCTCTGGCTCCTGTGTCTCTGTAGTCTCCGGCTGATCGCTGTAAGAAGATCCATGCAGGAGATGAAGTCATTCAAGTCAATCATCAGACCGTGGTGAGTTTTTTTGGTGTGTTTGTGGGTGTGTGCCCTTACTGGATACCCAGGTTTTTGTGTTTACTCAGTAAAGCGTTAAATCTTATTTGATACTTTGTATCTACAAAAACAAACTAATTTTCTCTCTTTTATAAATGTAAAGTGTCATGAAATCATTTTTTTGGGATGCAAACTTTTTGTTCTTGTGATATTATTACATTTTGGGTCCTGTCTTTTAGTCAAATTCTAGTCTCCCCAGTGTTTCCCTGTTTTCACCCCCTCACCCCTGTGTGTTATGGCTTATTTAGTCTCAACAATGATGCCGTAGGACAAAATTGACATTATATCTGCTGATAATTTTACCCCCCCAAACAAGATTTAGCACAACTTGTTTTCTAGACAGTATATTAAGATGGTTGCAAAAAAAATTTAAAATGAAAAGCTATAAATTTTGAGCCCACTTTCATCCTTTGAAATAAACTTAAAAAAAACTAACAAAAGTGCAATCGCCTTCAGAATTCACAACAATACACTAGGCCTTTAGGGACGTGAGTAGATAGCTTGGCTCAACATATCTTATAGGTCAAAGGTCAGACATCAGCGATTTGCTATAAATGATGAAAGCATGTTGTAATTAAAAAAATAAAAAAAAACATCAAAGTTTTAGTATCGCCCTTGCCCTTCGGGGGGAGATGGACTCTCTGTATGCTCTTGTTAGATTTTAATGTTAAGTTTTCTTTTTGGTTGTTGGACTTGGCTAAGTGGGACCGTGACAATAAACAAAGCTTCGAAGCTGCTGTAATTAGTATTTATAGAATATAATTGAATGAAATAAAACAAAAGAGATAATGTGATGCTCACCTGCAATGACAAAAGTAACAGCTAATGATCAGATCATCAGTTCTTTTTTTGGTTCTTGCACAAAGTTAGCTACTACCTGCTGAACGTAAGCTAAGCATCTCAGGAGTGTGAAAGATACACATTGTTGATTTCTAAAACAAGGGTTTAAATTATTTGATTATTAGAAAAAAAAATCCGTGCTTGCTACTGATACTTTCTTCAGTGTCTTCAGAAAAGAGTCACTTGAAGATTTGTTTTCTATTTAATGATTGAAAACATTACCTGTATAAGCAGCACTTTGTTTTATTAGCTACTTAAACCAAGCTCCTGCTTTGTGTTTGGTGATTTAGCGACACTCCTTACATCTGTGGACCTTGTGCTTCGCATACCAGGTGCCAATGAAAGCAGCATGCATTACAATTAGTGTAATCAGATCCTCTAACCTTTACAACTCCTCCTGCATTATGATCAGATCTCAGGTCGGTTCAATAGCTGCAGTGAGGGGAAGCTAGCCCACTTTCCTGTTGCTGTGTTTACTTTTGTTTACCTTTGTGTGTTTCTGTTCACAAAAGATCGCTGGTGTGGGTTTGTAAATATAGTGGGTAAATACAAATAAAAAAACAAACACAAAAAAAAAACCGATTTGTGATAGCATGTATTTGTTTTCAAATTGAGGGCAGGTTACATCACATGAAAGCTCTATAGATAGACTTTCCACCTCCACACCCACTTGCCTTGCACAAAAGGCTCAACAGGAGAGATCCAATCACGACGTGGAGAGAATTCAAATTTCAGGCTGCACATAAAGGCTACTTACTCTATAAACAAGGGTGTGATTGTTTTGTTCTGTATATAGAAGATTTTTAGTTTTTCCCACAGATCACTTTACTCTCTAATTCTCTGTCCTGTCTCATTCACAGGTGGGCTGGCAGTTACGTAACCTGGTCGGCTCGCTGCGGGCCGATAAAGGCGTCGTGTCCCTGACCCTGAAGAAGCGTCCACAGAGCACGCTCAGCTCTGCTCCTGCGCTGCTGAAGAACATGCGCTGGAAACCCCTGGCTTTGCAGGTGGGACAAGCGCTACCTTTTATAGACTTTATTAAAGCACTGCACTGGCCCACATAATTCCCCACAGCATTACCTCTCCCGAACGACTGGAGCTAAAGCGTGTAATTAGGTCAGGGAGCGGTGGCTCAGCATGGTTTTGTTTGCCAGCTGAAACACACTGGACTGAAAGGGAAAGGAAAACTGATGGTGCCCTCAGGCCACGTACCCAAATCTCCTATGATTTTAAAATACATCACTATAATTATCACCGATTATCTAGACAAAGGGGGGGAAACACAAAGGAGAAGAACACAACTTTATCCTTATTTTTGTAGTTTGGCAATAGTTGCAATTGGATATTATAACACAGTACACTCTAAGCCCTGGGGACACAGTGATCACTTTATATGGAGGTTAAAAAAAAGATAATAACTATACTGAGCTGCCACTGTGCTCACTTTGCACTTATAGGAAGAGATATTGATTTTGTTTTATTTTGTTCTAAATGGTAAGTAGTCCCTCCTTGTAATATCTCTTTCAGTCTTAATGGAAGCTTATGGAGTTTTTGCAATAGTTGAAAAAATATGCAGGTCGATTTCTGTCCCTGATTACCCCCCAATGAAGCTCTGCACAGCACAGTATCAGGCCAATTCCTGTGCCTGACCAAATCCAGTGACGTGCAAGTTCACATGAGCTAGTTTAAAGCTTAGTTCACACAGAAAAAAATGAAGTAGTTCATAGTTCACAATTGATCAATAAACTCACATTCCCAAACTTGAACTGGATCTACATCCATTTATCCTATTTCAGTAAACCTTCCTCCAGTAACTACCATTTCCCCAACTAATGATTATATTTTCCTAAAGAATAAGAGATAATTTATTTTTAAATGCAAAGACCAACAGATCAAGTATGTATTTTATACATAGACTGTATAGGAAAGATGGATGCTGCTTTCAAACTGAAGTCTGAAGCACCAAAAACAAATTAGCGCACTTGATTTTAAGGTTTTCTTTGTATTATTTTAGGGTCTTTATTATATGAAGCACCTTAAGGGAACTGCTGCTGTGATTTGGCACGTTACAAATAAATGAATTAAAAATGATTCATAATCTTGACAAACACCTTCCTGATAGGTTTAAAGTGTTTTTCCTAGTTTCTAATTAAATTGAATACCAGTGTTTATTTTCGACATTATTACTTTCAAGAAGATGTATAAAGCAAGTCCTGTACCAATGAGGGATGTCACAGTTAGTATGCTGTCGTCAGTCAATGTGTTAATGTTTGTATTAAGTATTAAGATAACTTTAATCACTGTTCAGTACCTTTACTAGTATTTTTACTCTTGATGACAAACAACTAAATCCACATTACACCGTGGTCAACCTCTCTTATGCTCTGATCGCTCCGGACTTCCTGCTCATTTGGCCAAACAATATTAGTTATAAAAATAGTAATTTTAATAAATAAATACTTTTAATTTGTCAAGTTTTCCAGGGTAATCATATTTGCTCGAGGCCAAGAATCAAACGGATAATGTAGGGATTACTCTCTACATTACTCTCTATGGGGTTTGGCAGTGGCTTGCTGTAATAAACAAGTTCTTTTCTGGCAAAAAATAAATAAATAAATAAATAAAAGGACTGTTTACTCTATGTGTTTCCCTAAAGCCTCCCTATGTTGTTCAGCATTAATGGGGCCTTCACAGCAAGGCAGTGTGCGCTAATGAGCTATGAATTCACAAGTGTTAATGAGCTGATGTAGTGATTTTCACTTCAGAGTCTGTTTGTATTGCAGTTCAACCAGGCCCATTCAAGTCTGGTTTTCAGCTTCCTCTCTTCCATTTAGAATTTTTTCCAGATTTTCTAATTTGATTTTTCAGCTGTAACATGAGCTTTAAAAGGATTATTTAAAGACAATTAAAGACATAATTCATTACTGTATTATGTCATGCATCATGTGTGTTTCTTGGGTTCAGTTTCTCAAAATTGTCAAACCATTCAACATTAGAGTTATATTTATGAATACATATTTTTTATTTCGGAAGTTGAAGTTGAAGCAAAAGATTTTCAGATTCCAAAAAAAAAAAAGAAAAATCCTGCTTTCACTTTTTGCAGCCAACCAGAAGCCCAGGCAGCAGTTCGGCCACGCCTTCAGGCACGCCCACCAAGAACTCCGCCCTTCAGGACCTTTACATACCCCCTCCTCCTGCTGAGCCATACACACCTAGGTAGCTAACCTGTGTCTTTTAAACAGCTGAAAATATAAGAGGGAAAAAAGAGTGGAACAGATGACAGCAAAGATAATTTCTGACATTGACGTACATTTGTTAAAAATCTGCCTCTGCTGTTGCTATAGAGATGAGACAGGAGCCTTGTCTGGTGATGAGGCATCTCGTAACCATGGTGGCGTCAGCGCTGCTAAGCGCTCTGAGTCACCGAACTCCTTCCTGGATCAAGAGTCTCGCCGGCGAGAAGAGGAGGAGCCCGTGTACTGCACCACGCCCACATATGGTACGCTCTTATCATGATTGAGTGTTTGTGTGAGAGGAAGAAACAAAGCGCGAGGGAACCGAGTTCAGGCTCATCCTGCAGAATTGAGCCGCTTTAGAAAAGATGAAAATCATTATGTGAGAATGAATCTACCCGCAGGCCCAGCATAGAGCGACTGAGCTTGTTACAAAGCCGATGAATACAAGAATTCTGGAATTATAGCATCTGCTTCAATGTTGTTCGTTAAAACGAATGTTTAATCGTTAAATATCAGCTCAGTACAACTCTTCATCTTGTCCTTTAATTATTACTTTTTTTGAGTGTACTAACACTTGGGCTAACGTTTATTGCAAAGTGTGAAAATTTGCACAGCAGTTTCAAATTTTTGGTTGAGGACCATAAGTTTTTATTGATCAACCCATCTGCTTTGCTACTATTAAACTTGTGATTGTGTGTGTCTGTGTGCACTTGTAGGCAGGCTGAGGCCCATCTCCATGCCTGTGGAGTGTAACTGGGTGGGTGATTACGAAGACCCAGCCAAGCTTAACAGAGAAAGCCGCAGAGGTGAGTGCCGGCGTGTGGAGTGCATATGTGTCTCCTGAAGAGCCTGTTAGATATTTGTTAAGCGCTCCTGTCTCTATGAATTATAAAGAGATCAACGTGTGTGTGCAGATCAATGCACCTCTATCCCTCTTTGCTAATTCTCCCTGTGATTAGCATCACAGAGGAATTGGAGGGGTGAGAAAAAAGCTAGACAGTCTGCACAAAGGGGAGAGAAAATGAAAGGAAGCCGTGAAAAGTGGAAGAATAGAAAGAGAGGAAAGAGGTATTCTCCCTGACCTCCACCTGAATCACTCACACAGTTGCCATGGTGACGCTGACAGCAGCTCTTCTCGGTGTCTCACTTTCTTCTGGCCGCTGCCTAGCAACCAAGGGAGGACAGGAGAGTGGGAACCACAGAAAAGGGAAGAGAGAGAGGTGGAGGAAACCTGAGTTTGCTCCTGAGTTCAGGTGAAGAAGTGGAGAGAAGTTACAAGAAAAAAGAAGGAAAAAAACTCAGAGCAAAGCAGGAATGAACTCATCAGCTGTGCAGATGAACTCATGAGAAACAGTATTATGGAGCTGAGGAATTTTACTTCATCAGTCCCACAAGCAAAACTTTACAATGCTGAACTGGTAGTGTGCTGGTTATTCAAATTCCTTAAAAAACGTTTTGTCTAGCAGTTTGCAGTGATTTATAGATGCTACCCATCTCCATGTTGTTACTGTGTGCTGTCACCAGGGGAATATATCAGAAATGTGTTATATAAAAATATTATGCTAGTATTATTGCAGATGTTTTGTTATGGCACAGGCCGATTGGCTAAATCCCCACACTACTCATTCTGTATTCAAAGAGCTGAACACTAATGCATGACCAGAACTCCCTCTTAGAAGCAAAATAAACCTCAGACTACAAAACTAGACCAACAAGACTAAACGTTAGCGTCCTCTGAATCCCTGGATCCAATTGACTTGTAATATTTTCTTGTAACTTTAACATGCTTCTTACCATTTGTTCTTATTACATCTGGACATGTATTTGCAAAAATGCAAAATGTTCAATCTTGCAATAATAAAAGAGCAATCCTCGATCTGTTACGACCCGGTGGACAGTGTGTGGGGGGGACTGAAATGCAGAAAAACGAAGACAAGAATGGATTTAACTGAATATGTTTATTTAGGCTGAATGAACAAAATTAATGAAAGACAGAAGGGAACTAGGCTGAAGCTAAAGAATAAACTAATCTGGGAAGATGAGACTAAAGTTAACGGAACATAGAACGGGAATCTGGATATGGGAAAAACCTGGAACATTCCGAACAACGCGCAGACAACCTGATGGGGAGCAAAGGGAAACTGATAAGGGAGAAAGGAAACACATGGCGAACACAGCTGGGATGAGGAGACATAACGAGACAGGGGAAGCAAAACTGACCGTGCTCAACACAGTACGAGAGACTGTCAAAATAAAACAGGAAACACACTAAGACACAAACTAAGACTGACGGGTTTGACACTGGGACCGGGGGGAGGACAGACATGGGAACCAGACAGACTGAGCAGATGGACAGGACGAGAAAGCGAAGGACACAGAGAAGGCAAGAGACATGATGTGCTTGGGCGAACACACATAGATGCACATGATTGACAGGAAATAAAAAAAACAAGGCAGGGAACATGGGAACATGGGAGACGAGACACGGAGGGAGACATGGACATGACTGAGGAACATACACAGAGGTCATTTCGAACTCTCACAGTAAACACGGGGAATGAGACTGGGACAAGACTCCATACTAACTGTAAAAACTCGAACTGAAACGGCAAGCAACAGAGCATAGCAGCAATAAGGAAACATAGATACAAAATAAACTCAAAAAGTTAAAATATCACTTCAAAACTTTGGTGACTTTGCTTCAAAATAAGCTGCATGAATGACCAGATACACCCACCATCGTGCAGCCGATAATGTCATGAAATATCCGTGTGCACATGTGCCAGTCCAACACGACGGCCGGTCCATATGTTCCCTGGTTTGGTTGTTGATTGGTTCTTTGGGAGCAGGGGCAGGATTCTTTCTATTTTGCCCATATATTTCTACTCAGGATTCTTTGAGTGCCACCTTCATAGCAAACCTCAAAATATATTAATAAATTCATTGTCTATATGGTCATTTTCACTTCCTAGAAACAGTGTTACCAGGTTTATTGTGATTAACGTATTTGTCTGACAAATATGGATAATTATTTTTTTGAAAAACCTACACTGTGCTAACAGCTAAGAATAATAATAATAATAATGATGATGATAATACTACTACTACTACCACTACCACTAATAATAATAATAATAATAGTAATAGTAGTAATAATAATAATAATGGAAACTGGTTGTGGAGCATGTTGCAAATCTATGCTTCTATAACAAGCAGTGAAAGTGGCTACTTCTCACCTGAGAGCAGAGCTGAAATGGTGTGTATGCACAATGGAGATTAGCTCTGCATCCTTAAAAATGTTTTTTTTTTTTTTGAGGTGCAGAATCATCAAGTGAGTACTTTGTCTGTGCTTGAACTTGAAGCGTCACTCATGGACAAGTACTCTCCCTTTAATCCAGTTTATCCAGATTCAGATTCAAGATTCTTTACATGCAGTGAAATGTAAACTGACACGCTCCTCAACTGTGCAAAAAGGGTAGGGGAGAAGAAGAACATTATATATTATATACATAGCAGGTGAATTCTGTCCACTGCTCCTACATGAAATGACGCGCAGTCCTCTGCTGTTCAGCTAGGGAATGAAACCAGGGATTGAGTGCTTATGACTGCCCAGGGACTTTGCATTATACCCAGTTGGCTACTGGGTCATAACCTGCTGCACAAATATCAGAAAGTTGAAGTTTCACAAGCAAACTGAAGCATCCTGGGAGCAGAGAGGATGGATATCACACAGGAAATGAGTCCAAGCAACAGACCCTCTGAGTGCAGAGGTGCAGTTTGGAACAGGAACAGAGGAAATTCACATGCACACAGAGACCTTATGAATTATGTGGGAGAGCAGTGCAATATTTGGCAAAGGAAATAAAAAATGATGCTCCCAAACTGAAGGAAACTGCAAACTGCAGTTTGTAATGTGAAAAAAAAGGCACAAATATAAGTTAAGTCTGCGTTATTTGTGCAGATTTTTGAATGCAAAATCATTTGACTTGAAATGTAACAACTGTGGAGTCTTTGTGCGAATAATTGGTGCGCCCCTTTCAATGCTGGCTAACACTTCTCTTCCTTGCTTCCTTTGTGGGCACACCGCTTACTGACAGCGTGTGAAAATGGCTGCAGGATGTGTGTCTCTGTATCCTCACATAAAAAACACAAAAACTCCTCATCACACCTTCACTTAAGTAAATTTGTGCAGGTTTGGAATAAATGTCTTTATCAACTGAAGGGATTTTCCGACTGTTTGTCCTTCCCGTATGTGCTGACTTTAGTCTTCTTGTTGACTTTTTACATAACTGCATTGCAGCAAACAGGGTGGTTTTATTCAACAGTGACCGTGATCTTTTTATGACCCTGTTAGTCTTGGGTATAAATGACCAAATCCCCAGAGCTGATTTCCTGCATGGTTTTCTTTATTTCACAAATTAAGTAGTCTGTTTATCAGGTGATAAAACACAATGCAAAATTTTTACTGCAGTCTGGGTTAAACAAAACTAATTAACCCCGAGGGATGCCCACACTACAAGGCAAAAAAAAAGATTACATGTGGAATTTTTGCACTGCTTAGATATTTTCGAAATAGCTGATGAAGTAAGTATGGATCCTGTAATTAACGGTCAAAAGCTTTAAAAAGTTTTCCTTTTTAAAATCTTTCTATTGACAGCTCTTAACGTCTACTGCCCTAATTTTGATGAATTTGAATAACAGGACATTTTTACTGCAGCCTTTTATTTATATATATTTTTAAATTTAGTCTCTAATTAACCCAGAAACCCTCATAACATCATAGGAAGTATTGATGAAGACAGACTAGAAAAAGCATGAGCAGGAGATCAAAATCAGTCAAATGTGGGTGGAGCTTTGATCGGTTGGTGTAACTGTGTTTCACAGAAGCCTCTCTTATGCGTTATGTGGGAGTGTCCGGTGGGGACGAACGGGCCAGCGGTGAAGACTACTCCTCGCACACAGCACGTCCGGGCAAGAGGTCCAATGATACAGCCAAACGCGCCAAGAGGCGGAGCCACCACAGTCAAAGCCCCTCCCATTATGTGCTTCAGACAAATCAGAGAGAGTCGCCTCCCAGGGACCCAGCCTCCATTTATCATGTAAGGGATGGACTTTTAAAAATGTATTTGCTTCTTCATTCCTCTTTTTTGTCCGTTTATTTTATTTACATGTTTTTGTCTTTCTTTTATTTGTTGCTTTTTCATTCTCTTTATCACTGCTAACTCTTAAATACGGACACTTTATTTTTTGGTTGTCTCAATCCACAATGAAAACTTCAAAGAAGACATGAAACATGACAATAACAACTGACATAGATGTAACACTGTCTGTGAAGCTGGATTTAAGAAATAAGTGCTTAAAGTTAAAGTTTTAAAAACTCGTGTAGCGCCATCTTTTGTCGGTAGGGAATGTAATGCATTTGGTTGGTTGGTTGGTTGGTTGGTTGGCTGCGGCTAATAGACTTGCATTCATTTATGTTGGCTAACCATTGACAGAACTGCTAAATAAAATAAGGCCAGTAAAACTGAAAAGCAGTTTAAGGCGATTACCTTTAGGCTGCCCCTGGCTGCAACAATGATTTCATGTTAAGAAACCAAAGATATACTGTCCACTTTCATTGTCTCATGTTTTATGTCCACTTTAAATCACTCTGGAAATTCAAAGAAGTTTTTCTTCTGTGCCAAATGAGGAAATCAATGCCACTCTCGCATTTGTAATATGAGGGTGCAAGAAGACCATGAATGGCTAGACTAGCTTAGTCTGAAAGCAAAAACATCTACACACAGCTATACATTTTCTTACTTTTGAATTTGCATACATACTGAACATAAAACATGCTGTATAACATGTTTTTTTAGTTATTGGTGAAAAGGACATGCATCACGATAAATCGTGAACTCAACATGATAATTATAAAAAAAAACCATTTATTTCCTTTATGTTCTTAAGTGTGATCATTACTCACTGACAAACTATTGTTATTATACTTCAAGATTCAAGATTCTTTATTTGTCACATGCAAAGTTATACAGGTACAACATGCAGTGAAATGTAAACTGAACACGCTCCTCGACTGTGCAAAAAAGGGGAAGGGGGAAGCAGAACATTATATATTATATACTGAATTAGGTAGGCTACTGTAAAGAGGTTCAACATGTCATGCTCACATTGCTCAAGAGTTTTCCACCACATTGGATGTGATACAACCTTGAAAAATATTTTTTGTGGTTGGCAAATAGTTGCTGGAAGCTGCTTGTGCCACTTGGTGTAATCAGTCCCAAAGATTTTGCTGCACCAGAAACTTGCTTTGTACAACATATTACATATTTTTCCCTAGCAACCAATGGTTGCCAGGGGGTCTCTTGACTGGTCTATAAGCCTGTGTGACTGGGGCTTTTGTAGTTGATTGCTAGTGATTACCAGCAAAATACAGCAATGCCTCACCAGCCTGTTGGGTAATACACATTTTTCCCTTGTGGTGGACAGATGATCAAAACAAAGTTGCCGTCTCATGGTTAGTGGTCATATGACTGCAAAACCTCAATATCTAAGTTGCCACCTAGCCACATTAATCTTACCTTTTGGCTTGGACCTGTTTGAATGCTTCATTGTGGATTGTTGAGGGTGGATCTGACTGAGAAAAAAGTCATATTAGCCACACACCAAATAATGCCCTGCTTTTGCATATAATTTACTCTAATAGGATCACAGTGAATCATTGTACTATGTTATATTAAGACTTAAAGCTAGTGTTTGAGGCCATATACCCTAGACCTACTCTTTAGGAAGGTAATGAGGTCATCAATCAAAAGAGCTACAGGGACCTCTAGATAACGAGACTCCATGAGGTGCCCCCTCTGTTGGCCATGAGAACAAATGCACATTTCAGGGAGTTGTTGAAGCTACATCCATCTTTGATATACAGTTAAAGTCTTGTTACGCTATCAAGTCACATTAGTTAGTTAGAATAACTTATTAACTATACAGATATGATAGTGGCATTGATTTACTTATTCAGCTCTTGGCAAGATTGACAAACATCGAAAATAAGGCTAACAAACAGATTACGTGGTTGACAGGGATGAAATTCCTGGGAAGTGTAGAGGGAAAAAGTGCCCCAACAAAATATTGAGGTCAAACATTTCACTGAAATTGACATAAAAAGTACTGTTGTGTTTAATTAAGCTGTTCATTTAAACTCCAGATGCAAATATATAGCTTCATACTGTGGATCAGAACTACTCAGAACAGTCAGGAAACTCCTCTGACTTCCTCCGATCGGTTTTGATACTAATCTAACAGTCAGGACTCAGAGATTTGAGAGAAAGCAAATAGCTTTTAGCAATGATGAAAAAGTGCCGCAGTGAAGTGTGATGTGAGCGAATGCTGACTCGTTATTACCCCCTGTCACTTCCATGACATCCGCCTGCCCTGCCTGTCCCTCTCAGCTTGCCGGTTCAGGCAGTCATTTTGGCCGGCGGTGACCTTATACATCTTGTCAGCATCTCTTTGAAAATTAAAAGTGTTTGCATGCCCGTGCTTGAGTGTGTGTTTACAGTGTGCATAGGCGCTGCGATGGCAGATGGCGTGTCAGTGGGAGTGGGCGGGCCCATGTAATCTGTCCTGCTGAGTGTTGGGTTGTGAGTGGCTGAGCTCCAGGCTCTGACATGTGTAATATCGTGACATCAGAGCTGGTCTGTTGCCCCATCTGACCGGTAGAGAGGTCACATGAGAAATGTGCTGGTCAGAGTTTGTTGTTTTGGATCAAGGATGCTGCGTGAGGCATCAAATACACTCAGCTCCACAGAGTCACCGCTCAGTCAGATCTGAACACAAGATGTTATATTTAGTTTGGCTTACTTTTTCAAGTCATTTCAAGGCCCACTTTACTCTTATCATATTATTAGACATTATTAACTTTGAACATATCTATTGTGAGATTATCCACTGTGTAGTTCTGTTATGAAGTGTCGAGATGAGCGTTTTTGCTGAAGCCGCTGTGCTTTTCTGCTATGAGAAAGGTGTGAATTTGGCTCTTAATCCGATTGCATGCTCATTGGCTAATGAGCTGTTAATAACAAGCTGTTAACCACAGATAAATCTCCTTGCTGACATTTAAGATGGGATTATACTTTCCGCATTCATAAATCTACACAGGTCCGTTGACTTTCATTTTGTCATCTGACACTGATCACAAGGACTGAAAGAACTTTTCCACAGAGAGTTTACAATGCACTAACCACGCTGCAACCCAGGTGGGGGACCTCAAAGAAGTGTAACAGGAAAGACTGCTCGGCTGTCGGGTCTCCAGGTGTCCGTGTCTGTGTCCACAGTGTATAATGCGAACATTAGAATGGCCAAAATTATAACAATGGATCTAATGTTTTATTCAGTATTTCCTTAAATGAGTCACATGGAACGTGAGGTCCAGTCGGTGGTACGTTTTCCCAGAGACTCCTGTGAGACTGGAAGTCTTTTTACAGTCACATGTAGTTCCCCCAGTTTTCATTAAAAAGAAAGCAGACTTAAGGCATTTCCCCGTCAGCTTCTCTTGTCATGGTTCACTTTTTAGTCACAGAAGCTACGTCGGCCTTGACGCTGACTCAACATTAGCATAGACTCCACCATATATCATTGCCACTGTTTAAAAAAAAAAAAATCAATATTAACTTTTTCTATTTCTGCTGCTTTAGACGAACATGGAATCATGAACAGTTCTTCTTTGAGACATATCTGTTATCGATTAAGAAAATTGCACAACTTGAATTATCAACTTGAAGTAATCCCCTGATCGATTTCCTTACATCTGTCCTCTTTTGAAAAGCATAAACTAGATAATTCACTAAAAATTTTAAGCACACCAATTAAGTGGGCATGTCAGGGTTCACTGTCAGGCTTCACATACCCTTGTTTTAGATGTTTGTCCTTCATGTTTTGCTTACTGAAGTTTCTGCTTAATCCCACAGCTCTCCTGAGCTTCTTCACACACACACACACTCACCTGGACGTCCTATTGTGTCACCCGAACCTCCCTCCTGTCCTTCTGTTCTATGTTTAGAGGTGTGAAAGTCACTAATGTCCTCCGTGAGGTTCACTTTTCCATCCCCTCATATATATGTGTGTGTGTGTGTGTGAGAGGAAGAGATAATGAGAGAACGGGGAGAAAGATTCAGCTCCCCTTTCCTCGTCTCATCGCTCCTGCTCTCCCTAAGATCTGTCATTTTTTATATCCCAGAATTCATTGCAGCAAACAAAGGGCACTGATTCATCCTGACAGCCTGCCTCTCCCTCCCTCCCTCTCTTCTTCCTCCTCTTTCCAACCTCTCTTAGACATACCAACAGTCCTCCTCCTCCTCCTCTCTGCAGTCAAAGAACAGGAAGAAGAATAAAGGTAAGCAGGAAAGCCACCTGTTAGGTGTGAACAGATGCTGCCAGTTGTGGTTTTTCACTCATTCACGAATAGATGCAGGAAGAATGTGAGAGCAGCTGCTGCTTCACAAAGCCAGCAGTCATAGTAACACTTTATTTGATACTGATCTGAACTGCAATGATACTGTGCACTCACAAAACTAACTCAGGAAAACTCAGTTTAAATAGAAAATGCCCTTCGTTTTCATACTTTTTTGTTTGGCCAAATTTGTCATCACAACCTTTTGTTAACTGAGCTTTGGAACAGATGTTTACTGAGACTACATGGCTGTGAGTCACCCGTCATCAAAAAAGGTGTGTTTGTTTAGTAACATCTGTTCTGAGCCCCTGAAAAGTTTTTTTTTTTTTTTATATTTAATTCAATCTAATTAAACACTTTAAACAATGAAATGAGAAAAAAAAACACTCTGGAAACAGGTGAAACAAAACTGAACCGAAAACAAAAACTCCAAATGAAATTCAAAAATATGAAACTATAACTCTCATGTAAGTGAAATAAAAATGTCGTCATGAAAATGAGGACGTTTACATAGCTGCGGAGGAGTGGGGCAAAATCACTGGTGCGTCAAGAAGAAGAGGATTTGTGGTAAATCCTTAATTTTCTGTCCTCTGGTGTTAGAGGTCAGCATGCAGATTAATTTTTAAGTCAGTTTCATATTTACTCGTGTAAACATGGTTCATAATTACTGCCATTGCCCATACATTTAGGCTTAGAGATTGGCAGATTCGTAGGTTCCTCCATGATCGGGGTCAGGGCCGCTGGTCTGACTGAAGGGTTTACTGGCTAGCAGGATGGTACTCTAACATTTCCAGTCAAAAAAAATCCTTTGTGGGAGAAAACTACATAGAAAAGAGAGAACATTTAGTTTTAGTCATTTTTTGTAACAAACTCTTCTTGCGTATTAAATGGATCCAACGCATCTGGAGGAAAAAAAGTGGAAAAGTTGCCATATCAAAAAGACAGAAAGTTGTGTAGTGCAATATCACTTACACAACTAGAAACTGGAAACAAAAGTGGAACTGCGTGATATTTTAGTTCATGTTTTCTAATTTCTGACTGAATAGAAATTTGCTTTGCTTTGATGAGTTTAAGTGCATGTAAAAAGTAAGCAGCTTTAATAGGTCAAAATGTTTTCGTATATTAAATGTGATGTTGGGTGACTAAACTGGTCTTACCTTGAATTCTGTGTAGAGATCCAGACTTCAGTGTTTGAACTGCTTGGATAATTTTGGGAGATTTCCTCTTTTTTTTCTAATTGTTCTGTGGCATTAGGAACTCTCGGAAAACTTTCATTTCCAGCTCTCTAATTTGTGAAACTTAATTTGAAACACATTGATTTAAATCAAGGGGAAACACACACAACCAGCTGGCCATTAGAGGTTCAATTAACTTTTTGCAGCCATCTTTTATCTAGAGTGTATAATGTAATGTAAACAGCTAAAAAAAAATGCTGTCAGTAGTAACGGTTGGTGCCTAAGTAGTTTAGGTATATAGCTATATAACGTTATTATAGAAACGACCTCAAAGGATCAAACCAACACCTTTGTCTAGGCTGTTTTTCTTCTAATGAAAGTAAATGAAGATACAATTTTAACCCACTGAAGTTCTAGTGCTTCGTTGTCCCTAAATGGTCAGTTTGCATGTTCATCTGATCAGGAGAACATCTTTTAGCTTACATCAACAACTAAATGGAAATAACTTTCACCCCTTCGTCATCTTTAGCACCAAGCAGCACTGTTTATATCCTGATAATTTACCGTTTTAAAAAAAAATTGCCTCTCCAAGAAGCTACAAGAAAGTATTAGTTCTTATAACCCATTCATGTTTTCCTATCATTGTGGTAAATCCATACACAGACAGTGAATATGTAATGAATCTTTATATTTGTCATAACTAAATCTAAAATATATTGTCAGTTTTAAAAACTGCTCATTGTTTCTGTCTCTTTTGTGTTACTCAGGCTAAAATCAACAAGTGGCGACACTTAAGAACCTGGGAACAGTAACTGCTTTCTAAGCGCTCCTATAATCGATGATTTTAATGAATGGCAGACCTTACAAATTTCAATATTATATAAACTGATAAACTGCTCTAGTAACACTCAATATTAAAGTCATTTTTTCCACATTTTTGTGATCATTTATTAATGGTAATGCATAATTGAAAAGGCTCATTGCTTTTCATGCATTTCACAGTTTGGGCTGAGCCAAAGAAAACATGATTTATGGTTTTAGCAGCTGAAATAAACAGTCAAAAAAATCGATGTCAAAAAAATTGTAATAATTTGCTTATGAGGTAGTTTTCCCACCTTGTAATCGTTTCGTACTCATGCAGTTTGTGCAGACAGCTCTGTATTTGCATTTTAACACGTCTTTTTCATTTCACATGTTTTGATGAGCATGCTGCAGACTGGACTACAAGCGAATTTGCTTTCAGTCGCTGTGCACACATTCACGAATCCAGCATTTCTTTATATCATCATTACCATTTAGATTACTCATGTTTTGGTCACACTCATTTTGGAATGATTACTGTAACATCAGTTCTTACCTTTCTCTTTTTATTCACATAAATGTCTCAGTTAATCTTTGTTAGGATTTTTTTGGGATAATTTGACTCAATGCCATGAGCATTTTTTCCCTCTCTGACCAAACCTTTTTTTTTTTCTCTTTCACCACACGAACGAAGACTAACGTGTTGAAAGGGATTGTTTGTTGTTTTTTTTTCTAGAGGCCTTTTGCTTGTTTCACCATCTGCCATTGTGCGAAAGCTTTAGCTCCATCTGCACGTTTGGTCAACGGCTTTGTTTGTTTACTGCAATTAAAGCAAAGTTTCAAAATGAGTGTGATAATAATGATTTATTCACAGTTCCAATGCTCCAAGTGGTACTCTTATCAAATGTGTAATGAAATATTAGTAACTCTTTTCGTTAAGGATCAGAGAAAAAAATTTTTATTTCCTATAACGAGTAGTTCTCTTTTAAAGCTAAATTGGTGATGGTATCAGATTATAGCCTGGAACTGCTGCACAGAAAATGAAGAATAATCATTATTCGAGAGCACTTTTGTGCATTTTGAGAATGTAAGGTGTGTGTGGGGGGGGGGGTTCTAAAGCTTATTAATTTTCTCCAGACTCAAAACCTTTTCACAATGCATGGCTGAAGTGTAGTTTTTCACGTCATGCACTGTGTAAGAATCCTGTTTCCTTTAGACCTACACTGCCACAGATGTAAATGGAGTATTGTAACCATGTTAAAAGGCTTTTCATGCAGCACAATGCAAGTTTCTCTGTGGCCCTGGACCAAGAGCCAAGTTTCCCCGGTAATCTTTAATGAGGAGCCTGCTGAGAAAAATGTTACCGGGCTTTTATGCCAGAAGGAAAAGGCAGTTTTTATTAAACACCTCTTACCTTACTGCAGTGCAGCAGCATTCTGTCAAGTCCAGAGACTGAGGCATTGCCAAGAATCATTGCTACATTAGGATGTGACATTTTGTGAAAGATTTTATTCACACTGAAGTGAGAACTTACAAGTAGCATTAGTGCTACCCTTTGAATGACACATTTTCCTTCTTTGAGTTTGAGCTTTCTTCCAGTTTTGAGATAATTTTCTGTCCATGAATGCCGCTGCCTTCACATTTCCTTTATGTTGTTCCAGGACGAAGTTTGGCCTCGCTGAGTCGGAGGCGTGTTTCCTGCAAGGCGCTAGGCAGAGGAGACTGTGAAGGTTGGCTGTGGAGAAAGAGAGATGCAAAGGGTTACTTTTCTCAAAAATGGAAGAAGTACTGGTTTGTTCTGAAAGACAACTGCCTGTACTGGTACATCAATGAAGAGGTAAGTCTCAAAAGTCAAGCTGAGCTTTTTAGAGACACAAAAGTGACGCTTTAGCAGAGGAGGCATTACCACAGTAGGGACCAAAGACTACAACACCACATGCTAGTATGTAATAAAGACAGTGGGAGAAGTTTTCATATAGTTTTCTTAAAAAAAAACTTTTTTATAATTTAAAGATGTATGTATCAAGACATAATATACTTGGTTCTTAACAGGTTAATTTGCATAAATTAAGACAAATTGTTCATGCTAATTAACTCCAAGGTACGTGCAATGCTCAGAGAATTTAAAAAAATAAATTGAATGTGATTCAAAACAGCATTGCAAGCTCCCCTTGCCTTAGTTAGCATGTTAACTGTTAAGGTTCATCACAGTACAATTACAAAAGGAGTGAACAAGTATGATTTGTGTGGAAGGTTTTCCAGGATAAAGCTTCTTCTCTCTCCAAAAAACAAGATAGCACAACTTAGATTTGCAAAGTTATATTTGAACAAATATCTTCTGGGACAATGTTCTTTGGACAGATGAGACCAAAGTAGAGATATTTGCACATAATGAACAGCACTATGTTTGGTGAAAATCAAACACAGCATATCACACCTGTCACACCCCTCTGCAACGCCTATTCTCTTTGCAGTGGCAGTGCAAGAGTCTTCAGGTCTTACCTGGGTTGAAGTGCTAATTGACTAGACCTGGTGAGGTGTGGATAAAGGCACAGCTGCCAGGCTTTAATGCAGCGCATGATGCCAACTGTTTTAGCAAACGTTTTATGTAATTTAAAATAAAATTATTATTTTTTAAACTCTGGTGTCAGACTCCATGTTTATGTTGCTTCTTTTGAGCCAGGTTGTAACATAAATGGGGGCTCGTCCGGGATATTTTGGACACTGTTTTAGATATGTTTGTGGAGACAAAAAATCTGAGGTTTTTTTAGAGGGTGAGTGATGGTTAAGGTGTTAACTGTGATTGAGCAAACTCTCCTTAGTAAGTACGTTTCAGCTAGGTAGCTGTGCTGCCTGCCCACTGTAACACTTGTTTGATGGTTTAGTTTATCACGTTTGATGGTTATCATGGGTGGGGGTACGCTTCAGAATTTTCTTGTAGACTGCATCTCTGATCTGCTGCCCCTTTGAGTTTGCGTTTAAAGTTGCCTCAAGCATCTACATCTAGTATATAAGTGTTTATAGATGCCAAATGATTAGGTGAGTGCTTTGTGTTGTGACCTTTAGTGTTGTGGAGAAACTGGCTACTTTTGTTGGATCACTTGTGATTTGTTTTCATTGTGTAGACTTTGCAATTTGTGGTTGGTCACTTGTATACATGCTTTACTGAATTTTGTAGATTAAAGTAACTTGTTGTGGTATAGGGCTGCTTGGTATGTGACCATTTGTGGTATGTGGTGGTGACAATAGATCACATGGTTGGGATTATTGGTTGCTGCTTTTGGTTTGTGTTGTAGTAATTCTATCAGGAATCCTTTCGATTTGTGGCTGTCGTGTTCCTCTATGTGTTGGTCAAATGTTACTTTTGTATGCTAAGTGCAGCAACTTAGCATACAAATATACTATACTACATACTATATGATACTCATATAGGGGCATCCATGTTTGATGATGTCAAATAAAGTTATGCGTGAGGTGTTACACCCTTCTGCCCTATTCTCTTTTTGCAGTGGCACTGCAAGAGTCTTTAAGGGCTGAAATGCTAAAGAACCACACTCAAATTATATAATAATAAAAATAAATTCATTTTTTAAAATTCTGGTGACAGTCCCCATATTTATGTTTGAGCTTTTGAGCTGGGTCATAACAAGCATAAACACCTTGTAACAGCTGTCAAGATGGAGGTGGTGGAGAAATGAGAGAGAGCTGTGCATAAACAAATACAATGCATTCTTCAACTAAACTGAAACTGAAGCAGCATTTTTAAGACGAGTGGGTCAGAGAAACAACGGGAGAGACAGAAAAAGTCATACATAAAATCATTATTTCAGGTTATTGCTGTGTGGTTCTATGAGCTACTGAATAATATGGTGTACTTTGTTTTTTCATACACTGCTTCTGTGTTTTGACTTAAATAAATAATGATATGGTGGTATAAATATTAAAATGTGGTATACGCCTGAGGTTGTATTTAAAATTTCTTTTTCCTTTTTTTGCCCTGATATGTAAAACCATGGAATTGACAGAATTCTTACATTTTTTGCACATGATTGTTTATGTAATTTGATTTTGACATCACTTTTTTTCCTATTTAGTTCTCTGTTTAATGGCTAAATATGTACGAAACTAATTTCCAACTGCCCCTTAAGGTTGATGAACAGAATCAATCTTTTGGGATTTAATTGCTTGAATGATTGAGCATGCATCAAGAAAATTTCCACCTACTTTAGATTTAGAGGTTAGATTTACATTTTAGACTTTGTATTTTTTTAGTACTGGGTAGCAAGATCATCACACATTATCAGTTGAAAATAAGCTGGTGATCATTACAAGAATTAGCTGCTTAACACTGTCAGTGCAAACCACCTCAGTGGCTAACCAGAGAGCTGCTAGATTTTATCTTTATTTAATTTGACATTCATAAACTTCTTTAATTTCTGTTCAGTCAGACTTAGAAAATAGGATCTGCATTAGAAAAAACAGGAAAATTGAACATATGAAATCAACTGGGTTTTTTAGCCATCCTCATTTTTTTTCTGTCTTTTTTTTTTCTTCTAATTTCTTTCTTCTCACTGTTTGTTCAGGATGAAAAAGCCGAAGGTTTTGTCAGTCTTCCGGAATTTAAGATCGATCGAGCCAGTGAATGCCGCAAGAAGTAGTAAGTGCTTAACAAAAGCAGGTCTTTTGCATATATATAGGCGTATGTTACGTGCAGTTTGCGTGCTCTTGAATGTATGAATGTGTGCCTGCAAAAAATAAAACCCTCTATCTCTCTAGTGCTTTCAAAGCTTGCCACCCCAAGGTCAAGAGTTTCTACTTTGCAGCAGATGGAGTGGATGACATGAACAGGTAAAGGAGCGTGTGCAGGATGAAGGTTATAGAATAGGTCAGACTTCCAGCTGGGTGACAAAACACCACAAAAGACCCTTTAAAAAGTAAAAGAAAAAAAGTGTCGTATTTAATCATTAAAAAGGACATTTGTTATATTATCAAATATTTTAATACATTTTTCACAGAGACCAGTTTTATATAGATCACATCACACTAAGGATAAAATATTATACCTATATACCTTTTTTTTTTGTCTGTTACTGACTTGTTAATAAAAAACATCTTATATAACATCTTAAACATTTTTGATATACCTATTTGCTTATTTGGTGTAGTTATCATGCTGTAGATCAGTGCAGCTCTATATTTCAAACTTTTGAAAAAAGCAAAAAATTTAAATAAAAGAATCAATCATTGTTTTCCAACTGATTATTTATGTGCGCTTTGAGATTTTCGGACCCCAAGCGAGATCATTATTTTAATGTTTTTTGGTTTTTTTTGTACATTATGAAATAATCTAATTGGTTCCTTCTTCTGGTAGGTGGCTGAGTCGCCTCAACATGGCTGCTGTAGGCTATGCAGAGCGAGAGAGGATTCGCCAGGAGCAGGGTGAGGACTCATTTAGCAACATGATGAAGGGTTCTTCAAACAATGGCTGCTGCAGGATGTCATCTAAAACCAACAACACAATAATACTCCTATACCTACTGAACTTATTACTTTCCCAGAATAGCCAGATTAATCTCCTAGGGGCTTACTGGGAGAAAAATGTGTTAATGGGCAACTAATGACCCCCTACCACACTGGCTGTTTCATTACACCCCCAGGCACTCAGAAACCAAACAGTTATTCCTCATCTGCTTGGTAATATGATGCAGTTAGCTATTTCTGGAGCTATATGCTCCTTCAGGTCTCAAAAACTAACAAGCACGGAGGAACCATTCAGTTAAAAGTGGTCCACATTCTTTACTCCAGTGAAGTAATAAATGTACATGTTCTCCAAGGCAAGAAAAAAATGATTTACAAGGTTAATTTGAATTTAGCAAAATGTTAATAGTTAGCCACCAGGTAAATGATATCAAAAGATATTTTTGCGTATTCAGGTAAAATTATTTGAAAAAAAAATAAAACTATAACTTTGGACATAAGCAAAGATAATAAACTCAATGCCCCCAAGGTTTTGAAAGGTAATGAAGTGAAGCTAGCTGGACGAATGGTCTACAAATGTTGACATTGAAGATAAAAAGATACAAAGCTACAGCCAAGGGAATAAAATACCAACATTCATACCACAGTTTAGTCTTCGATAATTTGGTTTTAACTGTTTAGTTTGAAAAGTTTGTGATCCTTTACTTTATTTCACAAAAAATCTGAAGCATTAAAAAAAAAAATGATAAAAAAAATGTCTGGTTAGCCAGAGCTGCAGAATACTTGGAGACTTTTTAAAAGCGAAGATGAAAGTTCTTTTTAATTTTTTTTTTATGTGTGTTCAGTTCTAATTTAAAAAAGAAAAAAAATCTCTACATAAGTAGAATAACCAATGAGCTTTTTGGCCCTCGTGTCGGTTCAAAAAACTTCTCTCTCTCTTTTATTTTCTTTTTTTTTTTTTTTAGATTTACATATCAGTCGGTTGCTGACTTGCAGCAAATGAATTAATTTAGCTGTATCTAATTTTTTTGTGTGTACTCAAAGCAAAACATTCATTTGACTTGTGGAGTGAGGACCCAAATGCAAGATCCCAAGTTAGAGTTTCAATAAAAAAGCAAAATTTTAATAGTTTTAAACCAGATTTAAAACTTAGTCCCAGGAGATCAGGAACAGTAAACGGTACAAAAGAACACAGGAAAGATAGGGTTATACTGTATATACACACAAAATATAATCAGTAATAACTATATACAGCTGAAAATCTCTGGGACCCTCTGGGAGCTGTGGCACAAGATGTTAACCATATACTTGGGGCATGTTTTCTATCTCCCATGGTATTCTGATGGCTGAATGGACAGGTGGATAATGGGAAAAAAGGGTGGAATACTATGTACAAATAAATGCTAATAAATAAATTGATAAACAATTACTATATTTATCCATTTACTTTATTTTATGTAACTCTTCAGATTATTCTAGCTCTTCTAACCATGAGGTCACCCTCCCTTTTGACTCAATTCAAAAGAATTTGATTCATATCACATCACACCAGTTCCTAACAATAGTCATCTCAAGCACATTATTTTACAAAGTAAACCCAACAACATCACAGAGAGGCTTCCACCAACAAACAGAAGGTTTGAACAGCAGGTTGATTGTGCTAATTTGCTCAGAGCCAGAGCAACTGTAGTATCAAAAGATAGAGCCATGTGAAGAAGAAGAGAAGAAAAAAAATTCTCATTTCTACAATACAGCGAATACTGATTATTCAACACTTAAATCATGTTTAATATGAGCATCCACCAGAGTAATAAATCACAGAAAATAAAGAAAAGTGCAATAGGTTCTCATTAAGAAACGGCGATCTAAGCAAATATGTAAAATCTGTGTGATACTACAAATACAGTGGTGTATGGATGGACCTGACAGGATGTGTGTGGGTTTCCTGTAGATTACTGGAGTGAAAGTGAACATGAGGATGACGCTGCCTCCAGCCCCAAACAGGACAGTCCCCCACCTCCATATGACACCTACCCACGGCCTCCATCAGTGAGTCACTCACACACACACACTGTAAACTGTATTGCATCTCCCACAAAGTAGATATTGTACTCTGAGGCAAAATTGAGGCCTCATGCTTCCTAGTCCACTGTAACAGTTGGAATTATTGCCAGTAAAGCAATAAGCACAGACAGTGCTGAGGCTATTATTAAACATAAATGTTGCTATATTTGAACTTGAAATGGGTTGCTGTACATCATGCATTTTTGTCTTGGGGTATATTTTTTTAATCATAGGGTAAAAAAAAAAAAAAAGGAAACCCCAACAGCACCTTGTCCATATAATTGAAGTTACAAAACACAGCCTGCTAAGTTTTAAGATAATAATAGAGTCACTCAAACACCCCTCTCCTTTGTCTTCTTGTCTCTCACCTACCATATCACACACATACTCAATCAGGCAGGCATGCTGATGAAATCCTTTCTTTGAAGTGTGTCATTATGGTTGAATGAGACAAGGCGATCATTTGACGTCTGCCACATTGTCTCCCTTTCTTTTTCTCTATCAGATGAGCGCCTACTTGGAAGGAGGTCGGACCACTCGGCTATCTTCCACAGAGACGTCTCGCTCTCGCTCATCCCAGGAAGACTTCCTGTGTGGTGAGCCCCCTGCGGCAGCTGCAGAGCCACAGTATCACCCCGGTCCTCTTGGGGGAGGCACCACACACAGTGGCAGAAAAGCGGGGGGCAGCAACAGCAGCGACGTACAGTACAGATGTGATCCTGTAGAGGTGTGTGGCGATGTTTAACATTACCTCAGATTAACGGTCTCATTTCGAGAGTTTGGAAATTGTTCTTTCGCCTTGAGAGCATGAATGTGCTTTTTGGTCTGAATTTACACTCATTAGCCACTTTACTACATTCATGTATTTAACTGCTATTTACCTCTGATGCATAATCATCTAATCACATGGCATCAACTCATTTCATTTAAGCCTGCAGAAATGGGAAAGATGGCCATCTGAAGTTAAAAAAGAGCATCGGAATGGGGAAGAAAGGCAATTTAAGTTTCTTTGGATGTGGGATAGTTATTGATGCTAGACAGGCTAGTCTCAGTATTTCAGAAAGTACTGATCCACTCAGATTTTTCCATGCAACCTTTACACAGTTCTGCTGTGACATTCTGATTATAGAGTAAAACAAAAAAACAAGAAAAGCATGGATCCATTCTGCTTTACAAAAATATCAATGGTTCAGACTACTGATGGCTATTACTAACTACATTATGGGACTCTTTAATTACTGTATAAATTATTTTAAATAGTTTTTGTTCCAGACTTCAGGTGACTGTTCCCTAATTGGAATATTATGTTTAAAAAAATACATTTTACCACCCAAAAAAAAAACAACATTTAAATGTTTAGATGTTTTAAATGTTTAGATTGCAGGTTCCTTCATTAAAACACCAAAAATCTCACATTAGGTAAGTCGAATAATCTGTTTATCTGTTTTTTCCTGTAGTACCGGTCCAGTCCTGCTGGGGGCAGTAGTGAGACCGGTTCCCCAGGCCGCTCTTCATCGTCACAGAGACGCTCTTGGCAGGACCTGATTGAGACGCCGTTAACCGAGGCTGGACTGCACTACCTTCAAACTGGACCACTTGGTAGGGCCCAAATTCCATTTCAGTTGCTTAAATTCACACACAGTGGTGTTTGTGACGTCTGTTTCACACCAAAATGTTGAGCTGATATAGACCTGTGGCTTTCAAGAGGGAAACATGAAGTTTAAATGGTGTGACTGCATTTCTGCCAATAGAAAGTACAGCTTCAGTTGGCTAACAACCTACAATAAGTCAATGAGCAATCGATTTTACACTAAGGGCTGCCCCTTCTTATCACATGTGTTAGTTTAAAAGCAAGATGGCAGCAGTGGAAATGCTCATCTTGAGGCTTCAAAACGAGCCTGTAGAAACCAATGGATGACATCATGTTAGTTATATCCATCTTCAATACTCTATCTACATAGAAGGAATGCAATTTTTTTCTTGAGCTGTAAAATAAATGAGTGGATAAATGAATGAATAATTCAATTTTTACAATATGGTATTCCACAGCTGTGCCGTATATAGGAATATATACTTGAGGTCTTGTGTTATAATACTTTTGGACTTTTACCCTATCAAACTTAACAAAATGTACAAAAGTAACATAAATGCAAGGTATCTGCATATGCGAGGTATCTTCGATTGTTATTTTATTAATACTGAGAACATTCACCAGCAAAACCTCTCCACAAAATGCTGAAAGGTCCACACACAGAGCAGAATTTCTACTCTCTGCTCAAGAAAGCGCCCCGATGAAAACTGTCTACTATCATCTGTGATCATCAGCTTCAGCTCCCTCTCATTAAAATCAACTTTGACCCCTGCCTACAATGATATTTGCAATATTT
>VUQR01031470.1:13794-53683 GCA_015108515.1 Hemichromis elongatus | reverse complement strand
ACTTTTTCCCAAAAAAAAAAAAAAAAATTAAAAAAAAAAACAGAAATGCAAAAAAAAAAAAAAAACTACTACTGAGAACATTCACCAGCAAAACCTCTCCACAAAGTGTGCCATTAAAATGCTGAAAGGTCCACACACAGAGCAGAATTTCTACTCTCTGCTCAAGAAAGCGCCCCGATGAAAACTGTCTACTATCATCTGTGATCATCAGCTTCAGCTCCCTCTCATTAAAATCAACTTTGACCCCTGCCTACAATGATATTTGCAATATTTTGTGCCACTGCTGATGTAGAGATGTACAAGCTTGTGTGTTTTATATACGATCTTGTGTTTAACAGTAGTGTATGTTTATAGTGTTCTTTCTGATGCTTCAATGTGGACAATGGCTTTAAAGCTGAAATATCCATTTCTCTCTGATTCGGTCAGAACACACATAAAATAAAATGTCCTGTGTTGTACAGAGTGTTCATTTAAAGAAATGAGTCATTTTGTATTTATAACTGAATTGACAGCAAACTAATATTTTTTTTCTTCTTTTCGTTGCAGAGGACGCCGTCTTTGCTGAGCCAGGCCCAGGCGGTGGCTCGATGATGGCCGGAGCCGTTTACACTCTTCCTGCTCCGAGGAATGTCCCGTTGCCCATGGCAATGCAGAGGCTGATTCCTATGGCAACCCAGGGAGGGAAACCCCGCAGCTTCACACTGCCACGAGACAGCAACCTCCACACGCTCCTCGCACCGCCTGCGAAAGAAGAACAGCAAACGCACAACGGTGAGTTCATGCCGGATCAGGCTTTTGGTGTGAAAGGCTTACAAGGGCACAGAGAGCTTAGAGCTAATCCAGAAGCATTATTTTCATTCACTATGTTTAAACACCAAATCAACACTACAGTAAAGACAAAAACAGGATTCATTATACAGTACAGAGAATTTAGGCACTAAAAATAAAGTGAAGACGTTTTTAATCAGACTATGAAACACGACATCTAATCGTCGACGCAATTTAACAGTTAAAAATACCTACCATACAAACAGTGTTGTATTACAAGAACAATAAATTCAAATTATACAGAAACTTACATTTTATGAGCAAAAAGGAGAATTAGATATGTTATTTATAAATGTTAAATAGGAGAGAATAATGAGCTCTCTTTAAGGAGCGCACAAATTGTTTAAGCGAGCTGTTCCCAAAGCTACGTATGCTGTGATCCTCTTTAAGGGCCATTAGTGAGGTTGCTGCTTTGTTTGAAAGCAAGCAGAAAGCCTCATAATTCAAACTTTGAAAACCTCCTTAAAATACTGGTATTGAAACAACAGCATTTCATTATGTTGCTACGAGACTGCAAGCAGCAGCCTCTGCAGATGAAAACTAAAGCCAATGCAAAATTACCCAAAACTGCAGTTCCTCTCTTGGGCACTTGAGGCTGATCCGAAGCTGTCGGTCTGCTACTAAGCACCAGTTAGTTAGTATCCGTGTCTCTGCTTTGTACCGGTGTGATTTTTGGATGCACATTTCTACACATGCTCCCTTACCTTTAACTTAGGGCTTTCAAATTTAGTAACTTGTAGCAGCAAAACCACCCTGCTTGAGGCTTTCTGTTGTCCAAAACCAATGGGCGATGTCATGATAGTCTATGCGTATCTTTTAGATACAGACTGTATTTGTGACATTTATTGACCTGCTATTTGCTGCAAGCCATTTTCACTGTAGGAGCCTAATGAGGGAAAATACTTCCAAGTACTTAATCTTGCTTCGTAATAACAGAGGTTTGATTAAAGGGTGTTTCCTACAACGACAGCTAATTCTGAGCTGGTTGTAGCCATCGATACAACAAGCTGGAATGGTCAAGTCTGGGGAAAAAATAATTGCATGTTTGACCTTCTCGATTTCACTGAAGGACATAAAATATTTTATGTTGGGGATTAATTCAGTAGAAGAAGCTGGTGCTGCTCTCAGTGATGCATTTTTTGGGTAACAGCAGAGAGCAAAAATGTGTCTCACTGTGAATGACAGCCACTAGAGACTGAGGGGGAGGGAAAAAAAAAAAGGAAATTTCTTTTTAAGGTGAAGACGTCAGCACATGTGCCACATATAAAAACTGCTCTCGGGCAGAGACGTATCCATTTAAATCATCATCAGCTTGAAGCAGAGCACGCTGCAGTCATACATTGATCTAATGAGGCTAATGACACCATGGTGCTCCTGTTGCCAAGGTGAGGCGAGCAGCATATGAAAAGAAAGGACTGCAAGAGTAAATAAGACTGATTTATGTAATAGCATGATATATGTTGCATTTGTTAGGCAGTGGATTGAACAATCAATAATGATGTGAGCGAGGAAATAAAACTGCCAAAGTGAAGAGGGCGTCCCTGAGGCTGACAGGATTTTCTCCTCGTTAATAATCTTGCTGTGACTAATACAAATCATTACACAATGTCGTAGATGTGTCGAGGTGTGCTGCTGTCCTCCAGTGGTTGATCTGAGATATAACTTAAGGCCCTCCGCAGCCTTTTAGCTTCTAATCCTGTAACAGATGTGAAGCAAAGAGTTCCAATCAATATTAAATGTACGGGTCTCTGTTTCCCCTCTGACCGCTCTGAAGGTGGCAGTGAAGGTGCCTCGCTGGGCGACCTGTTTCGTGCGTGCGAGCAGGGTGGGGTCTGTCCTCTGGGTCGGGGGTCGGAGTCCAAAGGTCAGTCAGAGTTCAGGCAGTCGTTTCTCCGGAGGGCCGCCGACCCTCATCTCAACGAGCGCCTGCACCGCCTCCGCATACTGACCTCCACATTGAAGGTTGGTCCTCACTCTCATTCATATAGACACACGCGCAAAACGAACACGGGGGCACGTCAAACACATGCACACTTACAGAAGCACAGGAGACGAGACGGCTGACCCTTCTCTAACCTCTCACCCAAACTCTTGTCGATGTGCTGTGCAGATGTAGACACTGGATTTGTGGGATGCGTTTCTGGCCATTTGAAAAGCTGTAAAATAAACAAACCTTTGTAAATACATTTTATAAGCAAGACGTTTACCACATTTAAAGAAATTAGAAAAAACTAAAATTTCAATTAAAGTTTTTGATGTTTGTGGTGCACTTATTAATTGCTACTGATACTCCAGATAAATTGTAGTTACTGAAAAAAAAAATGATGCAATAAAAAACAATGAAAAGTATTTCACGACAGAAGTTAAAAGCAATTTTTTAATACTCTGATATGCCTGTAATGTTTCTCTACAAATCATTTTTTTTTATTAGTGAGGGTCTATTGAAAAAATAAGCTAGAAGGGCACTTTCACTACATTGAAATCATAGACTGTATATAAGAGATGGAAGTAGCCCCCTGCTGATTTCTGGACTACAGTTTTGAAGCCTCAAGTTTTTCATTTGAGGCTTCATGATCTTGTTTAAAATGTTTACTTTGAAAAAAAACAGTCGTGACTTGTTGAGAGATCCTATCAGCTGTGTTGGCTCGCTCGGTAATGTTAATTTTAGTGAACAGCCTCAAAACCACAGACGAATCCTTACAGTGTCTTTGAGTAGAAGCTCATGAATCACCTTAAACTCAAAGCGGTCGTAACTTTAATTATGCATAACTTTGATTGGTGATTATTATCTTTAACCACGTTTAAACAGGGATACAGTTCACATGCTAACATTCTTTATTTGTGCTGTAAATTTGGACATTTTGATAAGAGGCTCTATGGAGATTAAATCAATACTGGAGGCGGCCTCAAAGGGCCATCTGAGAAGCTGCAGCTTTTAGGCGTTTCTGCATTGGCTTTATTTTCAGGCCTTCTTTGAAATCTGTGAAACGTTTGACCAGGACACAACACGATGGTTAACAGAGAATTGCTCTCGGGAACAGATGTTTGCTTACTAAAAACAACAAAATGGATCTGAGTAAGAGAAGTTGCTGCCAGTAGGTACTCACACAAACAATAAAGGCATATAGGAGCAGACACTTTTGAGTCTGGAGCTTAGCAAAAGGTCAGTTTTGTTGAACTTTTTTTCCCTTCATAGAATTCCATTTTTGTTAAATGCAACACCGTATTTCACCTCATATTACTAATCCTACAGGTCATACTCCTCTAAAATCTCATCAGTAACTCGTCCCCCTCCCCATTCTTTCTTCACAAACCTTTTGAACTGTAAGATTTCTTGAAATAATGGTTCACTTCAGCAATTGTATGAAGGCAATTCACCCAAAGGCAAAACGTGTCACTGCTAAAACTGAAACACTTATTCTTCTCTGTTGAAAAATAAAGCACTATTTTAAACTATGATAGGACAGAAGAATGACTCCCGACATGAGGATTTATTTCATAATTGTATATTTATGATAATTTCTGACTGTGATGCGCACATAAACACCGCTCATGTGCTGGAAGATGTCTGTCTTGTTAGTTTTAGTGGCGTTATCTGTCACAGTGTGTCTCCTCAGAGTCCTCAGATGTCAAGCAGCCGTCTGTTGCTTCATGCTGTCTGAGCAGCAGTGATGCTCCCGGGCTGGGTGGCTCTCTTGCTGTTTTTTTATGTCTCTAGAGTTTGTTTCTTTGTTGCTTCCTCCGTGTATGGGGGCGAGATGGCAAGTGAGGGCATGGAGGCTTTGTCGCTTGCAGGTACATTCGTTTTTTTGTTTTTTGTTTTTGTCTGGTTGGTTGAGGAAGCTTATGTGTTTGTTTGCTTGTCTCGCGTCTTTTAAAGGTATATACCAAGCTTTGGGGGAAGCATGGATGAAAAGTTTTACAAATAATCTTCAGAAGACACCACAGTGACCCTGGTAGAGGCTACATTTTAATTGCTATTTACAAGGGATCAGGTTGGATTTGTGCGTTCAGACAGCATCAACATGTCGGCAGTGGTTGCTGTGGAAACAACAAAGGCTTTCATATTTTCTTTGGGTGTTTCTGCGCATTAAAATTAGACCAAAACAACACGATACATTTAAATGAGAATGCGATGGCAGGAGGAATAACAGGAGGAGAAGAGATTCATATGTGCTGTCAGCACAAAGTTGGAGATCATGAAGTGATAAGTAAATAATCTACTACTAACTGAACAGTAACTGAAGCAACACATATTTCATCATCACCAAATCGCTGTCATATAGCAACATTTCATTGTTGCCTTTCAATTATACACAATTGATTAACAGTTATTTCCCATGTAATTTAGAAAAGAAAGTTGACAGTGCTGTTACAAAAAGTTTTGTAACTGCTGATGGATTTGGAGTTTATTAACTGTCACTCGAACAAAGAGGCTTAAGATAAGTTATAAAGAAAGAAACTCAAAGAGGAACTTGTATTTAAGCGGGCTAATATAAATATTAAGCATTTACAATTCGAATCGCACTGTAGATCATTACTTAGAAAAAACGAATTCATATAACATTATTTTACTTAGTGATGTCTGAAGAATGTAACTAGTCAAATATCTTTAGTTTTCTGATAAGTGTTGATAGGGAAAAGGTGACTTTTTAAAAAAACAAACCTAATTTTATTAAGAATTTAATAAGATATTAATGTAAATAATACTAAATAATAAAAAAAAAATTTAAATGCTTAAAAAAATTTTTTAATAAGACCTTTTTAGTTCTTAAAATAGTGGCAACATTGGGTCTGTTACAAAAGTTGAAAAGTACATTTACCCAAGTATTGTACTTTTACTACTACTATACCTACAAATAATAATAATTATCATCATAAAATGAATAATTATAATCATAGTACTTCATGATATACTCATATCAAATATCAAACAGAATGTAATGGTAATATCAAATACTTGGCTGTTCTAGCTAAAGTTGAACAGTATAGTGTTTTTTATTCAAATTTAGTACTTTTACTTTGTTTATTTTGATGCTTCTTTTAGTCCAAAGTCAGAGAAACATCAACACCTTGACATGCTCACATTGTTCTTCTATGAAAGTAAATATTAGCAGAATATTTTATGAGCTTTTGTCGTAACCATACAAAAGTTGTTACTAATGTGTAATTAAAGATGCATTACTGCATCTGTATATATTAACAATAGTGTATTTAGTGCCCTTATATACTGCATAATGCCCAAGAATATTAAATATAATAAGTATTAATTTAAATAAGTTTTTAATAGTTGTCTTACAAGTGGATCAGTTAATAGTAGATAATGTGCTAAATGATGAACTAAGTAGTAATTTAATCATGTTTCAAAATGGGATTTATTCATTTAATTACTTTAAAAGTAGCCCATGCATTAATCGTGACTACTGATGAGAGTTTAGTGAATAAACTTTGTAAAAAAAATGACAGCTAAAAACTGTTGTTTTTTAAGTGTTTTAAGAAAAATCATCACACGTCAAATCTCCCCAAATCTTAGTGTATCCCCATTAAGTGTGTGTCTTGCTTTCCGTGTGTCTGCGTCTTAAAGAAGAGCGATATTTTGAAAAGTGACCCGCCCCTCCTCTGTTTCTGCATCCCCATAGGACAGGGAGGGGGAGCTAGCGCTGATTGACAGGCTGCTGGCCAAACCCCAGCTGTCGTCGGCAGAGTTCCAGGAGTGGAAGAGAGCCTATCAGGAGCTGTTCACTCAGGAGCCGAACTCGGCCGTCGAATCAGATCCCGGCCCGCCCCTCACCCCGTCGCTCTCTCACACGCACTCCTACATTGAGACGCACGTCTGACGCGAAAAGCAAAAAGCAACACACACGCTTAAATTGCTCTCACCAACTGATTTTGGATTGAGTTGAACGAATTGCAGCTGATGCTTTGAGGCATCAGAGTTGCGGTCAGAGAAATCTTAGAGACGAACTGGGTCGAGAGGCGAGAGTAGAGATGCGCTTTGAGCGCCCGCAGTGTGACAAGTGCAACATGACATGTTTTTGCGGAGACCCTCATATTACATCAGTCTTCGCGCTGATTGGTCACGCCACTCCAGCTGGCTCGAGGGTGGACACTAACACTGATTCTTGAGTATTATATGTTAGCTTTTGTGCTGCGTACCTAAAATACTCTCCATGGAACACCATATAAAGAAGGATCTTCATCATCTTCGTACGGATTTCTCATCCAGTGGGATCACAGAGTCGTATCTTTCTCCATCTTGCTTGTTGTGCCATTTTCATACTGACTGCACAGTGTCTCATAGACGGTCTAATAGCCACATATGTTGTATTCTTTCAAGCCTTATACTTGATGTCTATGATGATATTTACTGTACAGTGAGTGCTACATTAGACAACAATAAGCAAAGGTCTTTTTTTAAAACAAAACAAAACACTAGTCTCAGTTTCTATCTAGTTTTAGAGACTTCTGTTTGTGCTGGTTTGGTAGATTCATGTACTGTGCTGGGCTGGACCTGAAGCATGCACACTCCTCCTGGAACAGGACCCATTTGAAGGAAAAATCCACCCTCAAATGCTTTTCTAACAACGCATCAGGCATCACACGGTGTAATTAGGAGTCCATTATCCGCTATAGCTTTATTATTGAACTTCAGTTCACACTCCAAAAACGCAGTATGCCTTTCACAAACTGCTATTTACTACTTTATAACTTCGCATAAGCACGTTAAAGAACTGTGGTTTTTACATTTGGGAAAATAGAACACAAATGCAGTTAAATCGGTTGTACAGACATATACAGGCATATACTCAGACTGAAAACAGTTATTCTTGTTGCTATGAAAATAAAAGCTTGCAATGATCAAAGGAGTTTTCAAGTTTCTTTAAACACATTTACTTTTTACACTATAGTAAATATAATAGGATCTTTTAATGATACTTTTATCAATTACAAAAAAAAAAGCTACTAGAAATGTCAAATGTTCATTTCTGTTGTGTGCATATGGAAAGTTGCATTTTTAGTGACATGTGAACAAAATCTAGGTGCCATCTACAGAAAGAGGAAAATATACTGTTACATGGCTTGACTTACCATTTCTTGCAATGATGTTAAAACAAAGGTTTTGTCTTGCATTATAATTATTATTGCACTGAAAATTAGAAACGTGTTCTAGCTATAGATCGAGCTTCCTAAATCTATGAGAGCTTCTCATTGATGAATATTCTTTTTAGCTTTTGCAGATATGGTTGTTTATATATAGTATATTAAAAAAAGTAGAATTCTGTTCCACCAGTGTGCAGTTGTTGCCAGCTCCCAATCTAGAACTGGTTTCATACCCCAAAAATGGCACCAGTCAACACAAAATGACTGGACCCATTGTTTGAACCATTGACATCAGTGACTATGGGAAGATCTGATGCAAGAAATCACCAATGATTGATAGATTCAGCCCACAAGTTCTGTTTGCTATGATTTTCGTTTCATGTAAATAAACCCAACTTTTCATATCGTATATACAAATAGATTTTCAAAAGGTTTTTAAAAACCAAATTAGGATTTCATCCCCCTTTACCCATTCAGGTTGCTTTCATGTCTGTCCAGACTTAACATTAACGTTTTTGATACATAATGTTATCACTTCAGTAGTTGCAGGTTATTGCCAAAATTGTGTTTCGACTTTTGACCACTAAATGCAATCAGTTTATCCTCGAGTTCAGGTGCCAAAACTGAAGAAATAGCCTCAAAATTTTTAAGAGCTATCAATATTGTAACAATACAGTGAACTGATGGATGAAAGCCATAGAAACATGCCGTCTCCAGCACTGAAGTTTTGGTTTTTCAGTGACTTATGCAGTGTATTTTTACATAATACCAGATAAAAGCTTTTACTTCAAATGCATCTTTGTGATATTACCTTAAGTAAAACTTTCATCCACACAAGGGGACAATTTTCCATTGGACGTGGAAATATTTTGCCTTTTGTAGACCACCTTTGTATTGGCTCGGTCACACTAAAGTAAAAATAGGCCAACTACAGCTGTGCATGTCAGAAAATTAGATGGTTGCCTGGTGATCGCGTTGAAGTATTTTTTCCATTAGAGGCGGATTGTAAGCAGTTGCGGAAACTAAGTGGTCACCCAAAACTTGAGCGTTCAATACCCTCGACCATATTACCACTGATCTCATATATTTGCCAACTTGACACCAGTCAGTTGCAAACTGATAGGAGTTGGTTTCAGTACAGCAACTGAATGCAAATGGTTGCAGATTAGTTCCCCATCCCTGAAGCAACCATTGCAAAGCCAACAAGATCGCAACGAAGTTCATCTCACAAGTTCCTGTCACACGGTCATAATAATTTTGGTGTTGCTGCAATGTTCAACAATTGTTTGTCCTACTGTGACTGCAGCATAAATATAAATCGTAATAACTTGCCTCATTAAATAAAAGTAACATTGACTCACTGCATCATCTTGTGGTACTAATTGGTATTACACAAGTTACCAGCCTTGTTTCAAATTTTGTTGATATTTTTACAGCACAATACATTTTTTATTTATTTTGTTTTATAAATGAAGTATTATATACATGAAATTTACAAAATGTACACTGCAATTCTCTAAGCCATAATATTATTGATATATGAAATTGAATAGATCTCCCCAAATCTTATTCTAGATTTTTTGGATTTGTACAAATGTAAGCTTAAATAAAAACATATTTCTATCTAGTTTTTAGGCAATTGCTACTTCCAGTGCCTTATATGGCATCCACACTACCAGTAATACATGTGTATGAACTCTAGAAAGTTACTCAGCTTCACCCCAAAAGCCTCCAAGGTGGCCAAAAATATTAAAACCAAAACAAAAAAGCAAACAGACGTTTTTAGCACATAATTTTTTTCTGAACATCACAGATTTATAGTACTTAAAAGAATGCAAAAGTTTCTAAGGGTGGATTTTTCCTTGGAGACCATTTGGCTCTCCGGATCCTGCATGTCGCATAGAGAATATGAGGCCATATTTGCATAGGAGCTGAAATATGAATCTAATAAAAATATATTAGTTTGTTATTTGTAGGCTATGCTGTTGCCAAAAGACTTAATACTCAGAGTCAATGCACAAAACTATGAAAGCAATCATAAATACATATAAAGACACACACAAATACACACATTAATAAGCACATAGACTGAATGCTCTTTCTCTGCTGCTGCCCGTGGTTGGTTGTAGTAGCATGTCTTTGTTATAGATGAAAACAGTATTCTTTTTCATGTTTTTGTGCTTGAAATCTTTCTAGTAGATCTCTATTTACAGAGTGCAAACTAAGTGTCTTGGAAGATAGTCTCTAAATCTAGTTCAGTTTTTTTTTCTTTCTTTTTGGACAGACTGTCGTTGAGTGAAGATTGTTTAATGTTCGATCTATAAATTATGGTTAATTAAAAAAACAGTATTTATTTATGTAATCATTATATATGCTCTCTTGAAAGATGAGGATGGATCAATAAAATGTTGGTCATTTCGATGAAGGTGTTTTTTTGTGGTCTGTTCTGTGAAAATTAGCCCATATTGATGTCGTATTTTCAAAATACTGTGTTACAAGTAAAAATTCTGTTTTTAAAATGTTATAACAGCACCAACAAGAAAAAAAGTACCAACAAAAGTAAAAGTATGAAGGACTTTCCGCAAGAAATTTTCCCTTCGATAAATATAATTTAGTATTCATATTACACTGCACATATAATTAAATAAATAAATAAAAGAACAGTTGATTATCATAGTATAATAGAAAGTCGGTTAAACTTCAGGGCTATCAGTCTGGCTGGCTGGCCTTCGTTAGCCAGGAGTATTCTCCAATCCTCAGACTCATTATCTGATAGCTTAATCAGAAACATGCACACAAGCAGCCTGTTGGAGGTCACTTTGTAGGGCTCTGGCAGTGCTCCTCCTGTTCTTCCTCACACACTGGAGCAGATATCGGTGCTGCTGTTGGGCCTGTCAAGCACTCCTCATGTAACACCCCATCCCCTGATATCCTCTACACTCTTACACCCACGGTTTTGTGTTCTGTGGTTTGGTCTGCCATTTCAGTTTTGAATAATAGCATTTCACGGTTCTCTCATGTTTTGGTTCATATCTAGTTTTATTCATGATTTCAGTTTGGTTCATATTTCTTTCCTTGAATTCCCGTGTATTATTATTGTTTAGTCGTGTCAGTTTTGTCTCAGTGTTAGTTTTTCCTGTTTTATTTTGGTCTGCTGTCTATCGTGCTGTACAGTGGTTCCTCGTGTATCGCGGGAGTTACGTTTTAAAAATAGCCCGCGATAGGTGAAATCCGCGAATTAGCCAGCTTTTTTTTTTCTTTTTTTTTTACAATAATTATAGATTTTTTAAGACTGTAAAACAACTCAATACACACTTTATGCGCTTTTCTCAGACAGGCATGAAAATTTTCACACTTTTGTCTCTTGTTTAAACACTCTCAAAGTTCAAATCCTTCCTAGGGAAAAAAAAGTTCAAGTATTATAGAATGAAACCAAAGAAACCCACGGTTGCAAAAAGTTGTTTGTTGTATTTGTTGGTGAGAAAACTTACAAACATGCAGTACAGCACCTCAGACTCACACCGCTAGCGATCAAAGATTTATGTAAATTTGACAAGCTGAACGCATTCTGTACTGTACAGGAGACACATCACGAGATTGATTGGCAATGGTCTACAGCCAATCGGGACACAGAACACAATGCACTGTTAAAAAAAAAAGCAGCAGCAAAATTGCACAAAAAAAATCAGCGAGGCCGCGAAAGGCACTGTATATTTAGTTCTACTTCCCTTGTCCTGTCTTCTGTGATTACTTCAAGCTGTGCTCCCAGCTGTTTCCTCTTCCCCTCATTAACTGGTGTGTATTTATTGTATGAGTCTTCCCTTGTTCTCCCTCTCTATGCTGTGTGCACCCTTGTTCTGCGGTCTCCCCTAGACTGCTGTTGTTTTTGTTCCTGGTTCCAGCCTTGCCTTATTTTTGTATTTTGGCACTTTTGTAAAATCTTCAGCATTTAAGCTGTTTCTTTTTTTCATGCACTCCTGTGTCCTGCATTCTGGGTCTATATGCTGTCTGTAACACGTTACATGACACTGTCCATGGATATAAAGCAAAAATTTTTGTGATGGCTTGTATGGCTGTGCCATCTTGGACGAGCTTGACTATCTGTGCATGCATCGCTTAAGCCAGGGGTGCCCAATCCCAGTCCTCGAGAGCTACTGTCCTGCATGCATCCCTACTCCAACACAGCTGAATCAAATGGTTTGATTACCTCTTCAGCATGCCATCAAGTTTGACAAAGGCCTGATAACAAGCCATTCATTTGATTCAGGTGTGTCAGAAGAAGGATGCAACTAAAAGCTGCAGGACGGTAGCTCTCGAGGACAATGGCAAAAAGCAAAATTAGAGAAAAATCAGAGAAGCGGGATAAGAAGAGTGGTTTGTGGCCACCACCTACAAAACCATTCCCTTATTTGGCATTGCCTTGTTGTTGCCTCTCTGTCACTTTCATTTGCTCCAAAATTTTACATTTCCTACAAATGGACAGATTGAGTTCCTTAAAGAGTCCTTGACTCACTTTGTGTCCTTAATTTCTTTGAGCAGCACGAGTAACTGATCAGTTTGCAAACAGCATCTGTTAGCTTGTTTTATTTTATTTTAAGAAGTTAAGTTTACTGGTCCTCATCCAAATAAATATGAGGGTCTTTAAAATGATTGACAGGAGAAGAAAGAAGGAACTTTTTGGACATTTTCCTGTGAAAAACTGTCAGAAATCTAAAGCTTGTTTTTTTTTTTTTTTTTTAACAATTTCAGGACACAATTTACATTACAATTGTTGGAATCAACTTATTTGTTCTTTCTAAAAGTTTTTTTATTAAATGAAAAAAATCACACAACATATAATTTTATAGACTTTTATCCAATTTATGGTCACAGAAAGGCCGGAGTCCTCACAGCCTGTCTTCTTTATTCACAGCCTGTCCTCTTTATTCACAATGGGTTGCCACAGCGGATAGCTCTACATATTTTGATTTGGCAGATGTTAATGGATACCTTCCCGATGCTAGCCTAAAGTGACTTATGTCTAAATCTCAACAAAAAAAATCTTTCTTTAAATTATCTGGTAGTTTCTGCTTTCAAATAAAGAATGAGTCCAGTGGAAAAAAATATTTTTCCTTTGACATGTTGGGAAAATAAAAAATTACAAATCTACTTGTTTTTTTAAAAAAAAACCATTTAGGAATTTAAATCTAGATCACTATCTACATAGATTTATCTATATATCTAATGTATCTAATAGATTTATCTAAATATACCAAGTAAATGTGGCTAAAATTGCTTACATTTAGCTCAGGCACACAGTATGTGCTGTGCCATTAGGCTGCATTAAGTTGATTGCTCTTAAAAAGATAAATAACAACCAGGTGCTGCTAATCGGACCTAAATAATTAATCATCAGCAAATGTAAAAAGTTCAATTAAAGCTGACGCTTTGGCAGCTTGCTGGTCTGAGGCAAATGTGTGTTAACAAAATGCTACCAGGAGTGGCTGTTCAACCAAATGCACCATGCAATGTTCTAAGAAACTGCAAAGGTTGTCAAGAGAAAGTTTCTTCCTTGGTGAAAAAAAAATCACATAAAGTTGCACCTGAACAAACCACATGGGACTGATGATTTGGATATTTTTTTTTTTACAGCAACAGGATCTGGGCAGTCACTGAGTCGATTTTAAGCTCCTCTTTGCACCAAAGTATTCTAGAGTCAAATGTGAAGGCATCTGTCTAACAGCTAAAGGCTAAAAATGCAGGACAGCATTTCCAAACACAGCAACAAATCTACTGAAGAAGAAAAGAATCAAGATGTTGATTTAAAAGTCAGGACATCAACATGCTGCAGTGGGAAATGAATGGCAGTAATTGTCAATCAAGTCAATTAATTTTGGCTCATTCTCGTAAAAGCTGAAGATCAATGTTTGTACACAACTAGATTCAAAGTATTGCTGCTAAAGGTAGTTTTGACATAACTTTACGCATTATTAGTATTACTAATAATGCAAATCTAATCATATTTGCATATTATTAACTCTAAACAATTATCTAGCTAATTATCCAAAAAAGTCCCAGCTGTGACCGAAACCAATGAGAAATTTTCTCATGTAATATAGTTATAGTCACACATTAGAGCATCATAGCTTGAAATTAACTTTTGTTTAAAATATTCTTTTTAAATAAGTGGAGTCAAAGATAAACAGGCCAAATCTAATTGTATTTATATTTTATTCTTTTTCTCTTTGTTTCAGACATTCATTTAACTGAGATGGTGTTCTAATAAGTAATATTTTTGTAAATATCACAGTGTGCATTCAGACTTAAATGGAAAAAGATACAAGCACAAAAGTGCATCGGTAATGATCTCCAGCAGGTTACCAAGCTATTACCCACAAACGCGTATGATTCTCTCTAATGTTTTTCTACTCTGCAGCTTCATTTTTCTTTGTCCATTTGGCTGTCAGTGCCAATGAAGTGGAACAAGAAAAGAAAGGGAAAAAAAAGAGTCTCACAAAATGTCCTTGTTTTGCTGCTCTTTCTATATCTAGCAAATAGAAAACTTCAATTATTCCTAAGATAGCAGCAATGCTGCACACTTTACAATTTCTATCTGCAATTTCTGCAAGATATCCTTAGTTTTGCTGTTGTTGTTATTTCAGCGCTGCTACGCTACCCTGTCCTTCATCACCTTATTGCCTTTTTTTTTACTTCTCCATTCCATCCCACAGCTTGGCTCAGTCTCATCCTGGAAACTCTGTTTGAGTGTTACCTTCTTCAAAATTCCCCTTTATCACACACTTAGCTCTTGTTTTCTTAGCAGACAATTAGATTGGGGTGACACCCTTTGAAATATTTGGCGAGTCTTCCCTTTTACATGCTGTAATGAACTTTCAGTGAACTAAAAGTAATCTGAATCAATCTGGCATATACTCAAAAGAGCTGCAGGGGAAAATGCTACAGTGCTCGGCCTGTATAGCTTATATGTGAGATGTTTAGTTCTAAATGCTAATCTTTTGTTCATTTTAGAAGAGAGTTAGAATATTTTTATGATTACCTCTAGGGCAAAGGAGGCTGTTTTGAAGCCTCGAGCCATATTGGCTATTTCACTAACAATTTCACATTGTCATTAGTCAGTGAGCATATCCTGATTTATTCTCCTTTCTGGTTGTTTCTGAATGACCTGAATTTACAAAATAGCCAGGAATATATTTGTATTACTGCTCAGTGTGCCACTGGTGTTGTTATTTGTTTCTAAACTGACAGACACACACTAGAGCTCTGAAATTTTACTCTTCATACACTTAAACATTAGAGGTTACTCAGTGTGCTCACCCTTGTCCATTGATACTCTTGGTCATAAATAGTTTACACATGTAAATGGTCAGTTTTTTAATCTGTGGTGTAAAGTTTAATGTTATGAAAAGACTTTGACAACAGAATTAGAACCAAACCTAATAAATTAATAAACCTAAAAAATAAATTTAAATAAATGTATAAATTAAAAACAATATTTTACTTTGGTTAGTCTGAACAAAAGTCTAAATATCAGATTTTTTTTTAAGTTTCTTTTAAACTATGTTAGCTTAGTTCTACTGGCACGAGCTTCATATTTAACACAAATACATAAATGTATGCACTTGTGGGCATGTGTGTGCACACACACATATATTGGTCTTCTCATATGTCTTTCTTCAAAATCTGCAAATGTTGAACTAAGCAGTAGTAAACAATACTTTAGGATAAAAGCTGGGACAGGGACATTAGGTAGCATTAGAATGGCTGACCAGCAATAGCCTTTTATTTGCCAGTGTCTTTTTTAATCCATATAAAATGAAGATTATACACTCACTTGCCACTTTTTTTTAAGCATACATTTTCATTTACATTTTCATATGTTATGTTATTGCAAATACCCAATCTGTCAATCATAGCATCATGGACATGGACCCAACAGATCTGCTGCAACTGTATGATGCTATCACGTTAATATAGACCAAAATCTCTGAGGAATGTTTCTAGCACCTTGTTGAATCTATGCCATGAAGATTTATGTTTTGAAGGTAAAAGGGATCCAAACCCAGTACTAGAAAAGTGTTTCTAAAAAAGGTCTTTGGTGAGTGTATACCTGCCCATCTATAGTAAGAAATTACAAATGATTCTTACAAAAAAGTAGTTGCCAGCTTTCTTAAAGGCTGAAACCAGAGGGAAGCCTTCACCCACATATAACACAAAATACATTAGACCTTTAGGGTTTCCATTTCAGAAAAAGATATGAGCTTTGTTTGGGATTTTTAAATAACTTGAGAGCAGAAACATTTGAATCATCTTGAAGAAGAAAAAGGTTAGCCTAGCCTAACATAAATACTGTAAACAGGAAAACAAGCTAGCTTAAAATGAACTAAATGAAACCTTATGCTACATCCCTGTTAATTAATAGAGAAATAAAAGTTATAAAAATGACACACTGTATCTGGCTGTGTGCTTTATGCTAAGCTAGCCAAATTGCTTTGTTGCTGTACCTTTAGTGTAACAGACAAGTATTACACTGGTATCAGTGGCATTTTTCCATTTTACTATTCAATAATAATACAAATAAGTTTAGACAACACGTCAAAAGCTAGCTGTTAGTAGGAGAAAACTAGTTGTTTGATCCCTAGATGTACAGGGAAAATACACATCGGCTTTCCTCCAGAGAGACAGGACTGGAAAAAAGACCAGAAATACTATCAAAGTATTAAAACCGAGAAAGCTGTTTAGGGCTGCGCGGTAGTAAACATTTCATCTCTGACAACCTAGTTTCCAGCACAGGCCCCAAAGACTATTGCTCAACTATGAGCAATAGTCTTGTTTCTGTGTTTTACTACCCAAAAACTAGAGTTTGAACAGCCTGGGGAAAATGGGGGTAAAATGTTCTATATTGTGGTTGATTTTAAAGCATGTGTTCAGCATTTTAAAACCATGTTACACCCAATCAAAGTGAAATTCTCCCTTTGGGAACCAGCTCTCAGCACTTGTAAAATACTTTTCCCACTTTTTGTGCTCTTTAGTCTGGCAGAGGCAGCAGCGTACACTCAGTCCCAGTGAGAGGTCTGGGAAGCTGGCAGATCTCTCTCCAGCAATCTTTCTTTGTATCATACTCCAACACACTCTTCACAACCACCTCCTGTCCGTTACTCCACCTTCTCCCTCCGAATACCAGCAGATTCCCAGATGACGTGGATACCATGCCATAATTGAAAGAGCCAGTGAGAAGAGGCTTGAGTCGCATCCAGTGATCTGACTGTGGATGGTATCGTTCGATATCACAGAAGGGTTCGTACACCCCCAGCAATGCATAGATGTAGCCATGAGCAGTTGCCAAGCGATGACTGAACCTGGCGATGGACATGGATGCCCTCTTTTCCCAGACTCTGCCTTTAAGATCCCAGAAGAAGACCTCTCTGCTGCTCTCCCTGCTTTCATCTTGAGTGTAACTATAGTTACCTGGAATACCACCTGACACATAGATGCTGTTGTCAAGCACGGCAGAGGCATGGCCGTAAAGTGTCTGAGGCATCGGTGGCCCTTTCCTCCATGCTCCTGTGGCCATGTCATAAAACTCCACAGAAGATACAGAGGCATGTGTGTTGGTGTCTGGTCGTGTGTGTCGTCCGCCCAAAGCATAAATAACATCCTCCACCACGCAGCAGGTGAACTGTGCCCTCCTGTCCAGCATGGACTCCACCTGCTGCCAGCAACTAAAGCGAGGATCGTACCGCCACACCTGATTGGATGTTGCTACAGTAACAGAACTTTTCTCATCTTCATCTCCCTCTTTCACTTCATCTCCTCCGATCACAAAGAGGAAACCTCCCACTGAGCACACGCAGGGATTTCTCAGTCTCAGCGGGAGAACGCAAGTCAAAGATGAAAACCTCCTCCTTCTTGGATCGAATGCCAACACCTGCTGTTCTGGCCAATCGGTACTGGACCCGCCACCCACAAGAAGCACGCAATTGGGTGATGCTCTAAGTGTCGTCTGCCGGCTCTGCCTGATGGGCTGAGTTGAACAGAGCCTGTGGTACTCGAATGCTCGTGTCAGCTGGCTCCTTATTAAAGGTGTGGTCATGGCTCTATGGGCATGGCTGATATTTGTGAGGTCAGAGGGGGGGACCAATCCAAAGCGCAGACGACTCAACAAAAGATTTGATTTCAGGAGTGGGAGGGGCCCGTTATCATCCAGCCAATCCAGTACCAGCTTTATGAGCTCCACCTCCTTAACACCAGGTATCTCATCGGCATCTAGAATTGCCAAAAGTGATTCGATATTCAACATCAGGAGATCTTCCCTGCTTTTTTGTATCAAGGTCCCCATCTCCATGGCGATGGTTTGATTGGCAGCCTCAAGTGCATTTGAGAGGGCATGGCGCTCAGCCAGGTTAGCATAGTCACAGCAGTTCTTGGCATTTAAACCATCAGTCATGTAACGCTCGCATATCGCCACAGCCGTTTCCACCTGCAAGTACCTGCCTGTTTCCAGGACAACAGGGAGTGTGGAAGGTGAGATGCTGAGCCAACCTGAATACAGGAAGTCCAGAATGGCATCTAAGCCCTCTGGTGTTAGCGCTGGGAGGCTAATGGAGCTTGCTAATCTCTCTGCAGTAGTCTCTCCAAAAAGGGCCCAAAAATAGTCACTGGAGCTGGCTAGAAGGGCGCGATGACAGGGAAAAGATATGCCGCCAGCCTCTAAGACAACATCACACATCTTCTTCTGTGAGCGAAGGCGCTGGAAGCCGGAGAGAAGTCCGGTTCTGTGGGAAGAACTGTAGAGGACAGAGTAGCTATCCATCCAAAAGACGGCAGACAAGAGAAAGGAAATGAAGGAAGGTAGGTAAGGAAACTTTTGGAAAAAAAAGTGAAAGCAAGTTAAAGGAAAAGATTTCTCAGGAAGGTGCCAGGAAGCAGCAGTGAAGAAACATTAAACACAGCAAGCACAGGAAAAGCTGATGAGTGAAGTAAAAAAAAAAAAAGAAGTTGCTGACAAGCTGGTACCAAAATAATGCAAAAAGAATTAGATATTAAAGCAAGAAGCAGGAAATGAGAGGCACAGGAAATGAGAGGCGCAGGAAAGAGTGTGTCTCTTCAGCCAAGCTTTCTCCATCTGTGTGTTTGTCCTTTTCTGCCTTCAGCCGCAAGCATGTGACACCATGATACGGAGGTTAATAATGGCCCCTGCAAACACAGACAATGCTACAGCCCGCCCCCTTTTGGCACTTTAACATGAACCATCCCAAAGCCCTCATGTCTCTTGCCCTGATACCTCGGCTCTGTTGGTTTTGTGTTTGTCTGCTGCCCTTTTCTCCGTTTCCAAGAGGGAGTATCACCCAAGTACACGCATGAATCATACACACCAACCAACCAACAAGCGTGGAGATGCATGGATAAACACCCTGACCTCACACCCAGAGAGATCGAGAGGGAGCCTGGAAGGGTTTTAGTGTTTATCCCGGTGGATGAACTCATTGGTAAATACAGCTGCTTACAGTCTGGGACCAAGATTTCAGGGCATGCCACCAATCTGCACTCTCATGGGGACAGGAATAGTAGCACAGACACAACTCGGCAGATGCGGGGTGCACGAGGTAGATATCAAATCTACGGAGGTTTTGCCAGGCTGTCAAAGATTTGCCAAGTGTCAAAATTACTTCAAGGCTTTAGGTATTAGAGTTATCCGTGCCCTTTTGGGAGGCATTTAACCTTTTTGTGACCTGCAGCCTGTCAATATCACACAGATGGATGTCATGCTATTATTTTTATCTAGGGATAGGAGGCGATGGTGGGCGTAAAGAATGGAGAGATAATGAAGCATCGGGCTACAAGTTAACCAACGTGTTTACTGTCATCTCATTAACGCTGAGCTACTGTGCGGTGCCACTCTTTGTCTGATACCCAAACAAATGCACATCAGTATGCAAACAGCACGTTATTGCACACTTTACAAGCTCTTGCAGGGTTTGTTTTCCTCTGAGTTACGATCGCCGTCTCTGAATAGATGCTGGCTCACGCTCTGAGGTGAGTGTGCATTTGTGCGCGTGGGTGTGTTTGTTTTATGGAAGGGTTACACCAGTTCAAAATTCAGCACACGGGCTACTCACAAAGACAAAAAAACAGACACGCCTCTTTTTTCTTTTTTTGAAGCTACAAAGTGTTTTTAATCTTTCTCACATAATGTCAGATTCTCCAGTATGGTGGTTAAATCTACACCACTGTTTCTCTCTAAACGGAATATTCCACCGTGACCCGATGGATGCTAAACTTAGCTACAGCTGCTGTGTGTGTGTGTATTTATCTGTGTGCAAGAGGGCACAGTCATGTGAGGATGGATATGTGGTGTAATGCAGTGATATGTGGCCTATTCAAACTGTAGGATTTTAAGGTTTAGGTCATGATTAAAGTGAGTCTGTGCATTGTCGTGCTGCTGAGTTCTACCTAAACCCCCTAAAAATTCCTATTACATATGCACATAATTCAAAAATAATTACAGACCCCCCCTTCAGGTGCTGCAAGTAATGTGAAAACAACACTTTAGGCTACATTTTCCATCACAGTAAACAGGAAGTTTTAATTTGTTTTTTTTTTCAGAGTTTCAGGTTGAGCAGACTATTTCTTCTTAAAATCAGTGTCACACTCTGTTTACTGCCAATCTCCTGACACCCACATGAAAAGACCAGAAGTCTCAGCCAGGATATAATCCATTTTAAATATGTCACCCTGAAAACTACTGTCATGTCCTGTCGTCTTGCTTAAGCAGTCTTTGTTAGCGGATATACACAAGCTGTCAACTCCACCAGGAAGATGATATTTTCTTTTAAAGGACAAGGACACAAGAATAATGTCAAGTGCTAAGGTGACACAGTCACATGGACAAGGATAATCAGCAATTATGAAGTGAATTTTTAAATTTAGGATAACAAAGGTGATCGGGATTACCAGGTCATTAAGGGTTAACCAATAGAAACCAGTCGTTAATAAAAATATTTCTTTTTGCAGTAATCGTCAAGAGTCTTGAGCCAGCCCTCATTTCTTTGTATTTTTCTAGGATACATCCATTGATTTATTAAAATAAAAAATAAAAACTGAATTTGTGCCACGCTAACAATTTGAAAGTCAATATTTTAACACAGCCCTGAACACTTCCTTAAGACAATTTTCTTTTAATTTCTTTAATTAGCCTTCAAGAATGGTTCTCTCGGTTTTTTGATGGACATTCAAAGATCTTCTACATGTTTGCTGCCTTTGGTTCACTTTAATAATGAAGTCTGGGCTCTGGGGAGGCCAATCCACGACTGATAGTGTTCAAGTGTGTGCTCTTACCCATGTTACTGCATTGGCATGTGCATCTCTACTGATCTCATCCATACATATTGATGACAGTTGACGGTCAAAATTGGATTTATCACTCAATCAAACCTGTTGACACTGATTTTTAGTCCAGTTCTTGTGTAATTTGGCATACCTGATACCAGCTTTAGCAAACAACAGACAGGTTAATTAATAAAAAGACCCAGATAGATGTCCCAGGTCCTGTTTCAGGTCTTTTCTTTTTCTGAAGGATATGACTTTCAGATACATTTTATATGCCATAGATAGATTTTTAGACCTGCCACTTTTGTGCTCCACCTGTCCAGTTTCCTTAATTCCTTGAAGAAGTATGTTTGCTATACTTTACGGCAAAACATTCAGTGGCTGCTATGCTTAATTTAAAACACAAATTTAAGCCTCATGCTGGCAGTAGGAGAAAACTCAGGTCAACAAAGTCAGGTTTCGTTCTCCGGGACTAAGGCCATTAATATCTAAATATATCCTGTCAGTTATGTATCAGTCTGATCCAGAGTGAGAAACTGATATTGTATGAGCTTATTTTCACTCCACCAGTGTGGCTAATTTCAAAATGATAAAGTTAATATAGAAAGACATATGATCACCTATTACAGTACACAAAAACGTTGTTTGTGCGTGTTGTTAGAGGTCCAGAAAACCTCCAAGACCAGATGTTGAGCAACCAAACTTTGCACACAGGTACAACTTAGGCCCCTGAAGGCTCTTATCTATGTCAAATGTTATGTCATTGTGTTGCCTAGCAATCACCCTAGCAAACAGGCTAAAATTATGTGTTTTTTTTAATGTTTGTGTTTTTGCATCTATGCACTTCTGACACTTTTATAAGGTGTTATAATTTTTTATTTTATTTTACCACAATAACATTAAATTTATACCCACAAAATTTCATTATGTGTTTAACATTACGACACCATCAGGTTGCACCTCACCATTTTAACAGTTACGTTGCATTTATACTTTCAAAATCTGTACTAACACATGATATATTGGCCTAAAACTACCCAGCAATGGGCTAAAATTACCTTTAATTTATATTTATGCAACTGTAGGTCCATAGAAATCTAATTTCTCATTTCACAGTCAGCTAACATTACAAAGAAACCAAACAATACCGTAGCACTGGCATCTATCAGTAATATTAAGACACTTACATTCCTGTTATCTTTTACTATAACAGTTAGAGGTATAAGTGATACACAGAGTTTGGACCTGTATTTTTAGAACCTTTTTTATTTATTTCAGTGTTTTTAAAAGACATTTTGGGGAAAAAATCACAATAAACAACAAACGTATGATTATTTCCCCCCAAAAGCAGTACAGGTGATCTTAAACCCCACATACAACATTAGGAAAGGAAACATTTATTACTGTGTCAATATAAAGTATCAATATAAATCAGTGATGAACAGCTGAAGTGTCACCACAGAGTTTATTTGTTGCTGAGATGGATTCCTCAAATTTATATTTATTGTCAATAAAATGTCCTTTTTAACCATCTACTTAACAGAAAAGCAGATAATATGAAAAACAGTATGTTGTCATTGTAACACAAGTCACTCACTTTTAAAAGTCCAGGTAAATGATATATATTTTTTGTAGATGTAGCAATAGTCTAAAGAATATTTAACATTTTTGTATAAATCCTGGTTTAATTGGAAAGATAAATAAATATTTGTGTTAAACTACTCATTGGAGGAGAGTTTATAAAAACTGAGGCATTAGTATCTCCAAACATGTTGGGATTGGGGTTGTATTTTGCCAGTCTTCAGAGTCAGTGGGCAAGTCTGTGTCTATGAAGATTATCTGCTTTCCTCTCTGCCTGGCTGGAGAATCCTGGAAGAAAACAGGCAGATAAAGGCATGGTGAGAGATTTTCTTTGGCTGCTATCAGCCGTCTCAGAGCTGCCGACCCCTGGCAGACTGTCTGTGACGTTGTAGATGACGAGGAGAAGGACAGTTTACTACCGCTAGCTGAAATGTAGAAATATTCTCATGTGCAATTAGTGGTGCTGACCCTTCAAAAAGCCTGCAGCTGTCTTTTAAAAGTCATATTCTTGAATTAATAAACAAGAAATCCATTAAAGTTTCGCTTTCATTGTTTGTCTTCAGCTAATGTTGGTCAGAGATTTGCTTCTCAGCTGTTGACCAAAAGTATGTGGACAGTCATACTTTTCTCTACTTCACATCTGGGGTTCTGTTTTATGAAGTGAGGCCCATTCGCTCCTGTAAAGAAAAATCATAATGCTGCTGTAAACAATGATAATTTAGTTAATAAAGTGATCCAACTCTGTGCCAACAGTTTTGGGAACTTTCCGGCCTGTTTCAGCAAGAGAGTTCCCCTATGCACGAAGCCAGATTCATAAATAAACACGTTTGCCAGTTTTGAGTGGAACTTCGTGTCCACAGTCCCGTCCAATGCTTTTTGAACAGAGCAAATCCCTGCAGGCAGCTTCCAAAATCTTGTGGAAAACCTTTCGCCAAAGAGCCTAGGCAGTTTTAGCAGCAGATTAATAACCACACAAAAAAACAACAAAAAGATGGGTTTGACTTTCAGGTGAACACTGTAAAGAAAATTGCTGGAGGTGCTGTATCAAAAGAGTCTTCATAGTGTGTTCTTTATAAACTGTAAAAAGAACTGTTAAACATTAATAAAAATAATCATGATAACAGATGTATAAGGATAGTGCTCGTGTAGTTTTTGACACACAATGTCAAAGATGCAAGCTAATAAATATCTACAGGCTTTTATTATGAATCATCCCTAAATAAAACTAGTTTAAATTAACTTTATTTTTCTGTTTCCCTTGTACAGAATACCAAACAGCTAGTACGTGGCTGCTGTTTTTGTTGTTGTTTGGAATAATTTTCTATGTTAAAACCAGCTTCTGCTTTTGTTATTCCATCTCTTCTCTCCCTCATTTAGAACACCTACACAGCACACCCACGTGGCCTGGGCTGGGCACAGCAGCCGCAGTGCTTGGATATTGTGGTTTCTGTGTCCCGCTGAGAAAGTTGCAGCACAGACTGCCACTCAGCGCTCTCACTCATTTTCTAAAACACACACACACCCATAAAGTATAAATATAGCATCTGACTCAACCCCTCCAGCCCACACACACACAGAGGCATCAACACACATGCCGCTTGACCCAAACAAAGGCAGAGCGTCCCACACTGACTCCATGTGGTAAGCTGTGACTACTGCAAGTAATTATTGCATGTTCTCACCACAACTATCCAAGATCAATGCCTTACCATTTAGCACACATTTACAGAGATATAACTAGACCAGTGTGAGTGTCTGGTTAGGGTAGCATGTAAAAGATATACAATAGCTCCATTTACTCTCTTACCATGCATCAAAGGGACATACTTTAAGTAATATCAGTAAATAAAGCAGCATTAAATATTTATTAAAAGACACTATATTACAGACTGTAATTGTCTCAAGCTGACAGTGTGACTTTTTAACTCTGCATATCTTTGCTCCAGACAAAGATGTGTTTAATATTCTTACAGGTGTCTCTCGTGGTCATTCAGACATTATCTACTCTGCACATAACCTTTCTAATATTGTGGTTATATACTGAGGATTCTCATATTAAACACAGTCAGAGTTTCAAGCAATAAGGGTCAGCATGAGTCCAACTAAGCTCAGCCTTCAAACTGCTCTAAACAGTTGGCCTCCAGCTGTTTTTTCTGGTCTTGGCCCTTTGTGATGTTAAGTGAGACTGGATCTCCCTAATATGGTCACCCCAGGCACATAGCTCCCATCCACCTGCTCCGACTCTGAAAGTTTGTTCACTGCTTATCCACTCTTTAATTAGTCGCAGTGACCGACAGCTGGCTGTACTGGGAGGTGGTTCAAATGTTGGCATTAAACCCTGGAAACCCGAACTGCTTCAAGGAGGAGTAGTTTGTTTAAAAACAAATTTCAGAAGGCAGCTCAATTTTTAGCTAGGCTAATGCTAAAAGATGAAGATGTATAAAAAGTTATTTAGACAAGTGAATATCTGAAGGCGTAATTAGCTTTATGTGGCTGAAATGATGTGTTGTATTAAGATTGAGACCAAATGGCTTGTGACCAATGTTTCATGACAGACAAGTATCATATTTAAAGTTAACTAAGCAAACTCTTGTTAGCTGATTTTTATATGTTTGTTGTAACTTTATTGCAGTCCATTTCATTTGTTATTTGTAAGTAATTTATTGCCAGCAACAGATATACTGAGAGCTGGTAATTATGGATTTAATTTTCTGCCAAGAAAGAGCAATTAATACTTATTTTCCATTAGAAGACTGCATTTCCCAGAATCCTTTGCTGTAGAATGGAAGGTACTCATGTTTAGCTAGGAAAAGAGAGGTTTTGTGGAAAGCCATAATTATATGTTGCTCGGATGTTGGTCAGTTTAGTTCTACACTGTTTTTGAAACCTCATTTAAAGACTTTAGTTTCTAAAACTGATCTTAGATCTATTTTCTTTGCTAAGTGGATTTGCCACAACAATGGTAAAAGTGATTATGAGCACTTGGCAACAGTAGAAAGGCATTATACTATACGTAACTCTGTATCCAGTGTTTTCAGTCCAGTCAGCATTTCAGAAAATTTTCCTCACCTATTAAAAGGGACATATGTAGACACTGTTTTATAGAGCTTGTGATTAAAAGACTAAATCCACTGTTTTACACGACAATTAGCAGGTAATGAGCACAATATTTACCAAATGGAAACATTCTCTATTTGGTTAATATAGAGAATGCAAAAACGCAAACATTTTTGTGGATGTTTGCATTTTTCAATTTAATCTTCTGGGTCGGATTCTCTGAAGCTGCTGATTCAAGAAAATAGTTAATTATGTTTTCTAGGAGGTTTACAGTTTGTTTTATGACTCAACAAGAAGTAACTTTGTTTGCAGAAACAAAGGCAGCCAAGTGCTGACTTCAAGGAAAGGTAGCATTAAAGATAGAGGACAGTGGATTAACCGAGGAGTTGCACCAAGACCTTCATGCAAACCTCCTCTGGTAGAGTCCAAGAATAAAATCACAGAGCTAGAACTTGCAAAAACACACTCAGTAACATTTTCAGATACTCTCAATAAAACTGAATATTAAAACTCACAATGAATGTAGGATTTACTGAAAGACTTACACTAGTTTACACTAGTTACCTAGTTGTACAAAACAAAACAGTCTACTTCTATTATGTCTAATTCCTAAGGATTGTACAAAGAAATCTTATCAATAATTGATGCCATTTTAAACATGATACAGTATCTGTATCAACAGAATGTGTACTAAAGGGTTTCAAGTTAGCTATACTGAAACCACTACTATAAAAAGCCTTTACTTCACCCAGCTGTCTTTGCTAATTATAAACCAATCTCCAACCTTCCATTTTAAAAATTATTAAATTGCAGTCCTGTAAGACCTCAGTGCAGCATTTGATACAGTATCACTGACCACAGCATTTTACTACAGAGATTAGGCTACATTAAAGGAAATGTACTGTCTTCAAACACTTAAAGTTAATTATGGAGTTCCACAGGGTCCTCTGCTGGGTCCCAAATTATTTACATTAAACATGCTGCCCTTAGGCAATATTTTACAAGGGTGCTTTCTTGCGTTATTTAAGATTTATGATGTTGGATTATCTGTAAAATCAGAAACATTCTGTCTCCGAGTGATGCTGAAAAACTAGTTCACACATTCAGTTCTTCTTGGTTTTTTGACTTTAATTGTAATTTATTAGTATCAGATTTTTTTTTTAAAGTTACCTGAACAGACTTTTTTGAATCCAAAATGCTATAAGGAGAGTACTGACCAGATTTAGGAAGAGGGACTATATTTCTCCTACATTAGCTTATTTTCATTAATTAAGATGCAATTTTAAAATCATTCTTCTCACATACAAAATCTTGAATAATCCCATCTTATCTTAAACACCTCATAGTACCATATTATCCTAACAGAGCATTTTGCAGCTTGCTTGCAGTTTTAAGCGTAGAATGGGAGGCAGAGCTTCAGCTTTCAGGACTCTCTCTTGAGGGACTCAGTTCTCAGTTTGGATTTGGCAGACAGACATCCTCTCTACTTCTAAGAATAGACTAAAAACTTTACTTTTGATAAAGCTTATGGTTAGGTCTGGATCAGGTGACCCTGAGCCACTACTGCTGCTGTGGGACTTTGTGTGGTGCACTGAGCACTTCTTCTCCTATCACTTTATTTCACTCCCCAACATGTTTACATACCACTGCAGCATGTCATTACAGTTTTGTCATCTCTGTCTCTTAGCTTGTGTTTTGTCCTGCCTGACTTTGCTTTCATTTTTGCCCTCACCCACCAACCAGTCACAGCAGATGGCTGAGCCTGTTTCGGTTGCAGATTTCTTCCTGTTAAAAGGGAGTTTTTCCTTTACAGCTTCACAAAGTGCTTACTCGTAGGGTTTTTATTTTTTATTTTTAGGGTTTCTCCATAAATTTGTATAGTCTCTTCCTTATAGTGCAAAATGCATTGAGGTGACAGTTGTTGCGATTTAGAGTTATGTATAACTAAACTTGAATTAAACTAAAAAAATCCAAATTGGACAGAAATATTAGACATGTCTCAAATGGTAACTATGGAGGACTTTAACCTTACTATTCTTCACTTTTCCCAGTAACATTAAACAAAGTATGCTTCTCTCTTTTTATACGTACACTTGTCTTTGTCGAGTTAGCAAATTATTTACTTTTTTCGTGCACTCAAACTGGATTTGCATCCTCCACAAAGTACTTGCACTTTGTCATCTTTGTCCTTCCTTTCTGTAGTTTGGTTGTGATTTGCATGTTTTTCTCTGGACTTTTTAAATCCAGCCATGGATCACACAGAAGATCCGCATTAAATGTTAAATAATAAAATAAGCAGCTTTTACATAGTATCGATGGAAACTTTAGTGCTGTTGGTAAAGGGTTTTGATAAGTACGCATATTACCAGGTAAGGGACAAGTAGAAATTATACAAATAATTTAAATTTACTGTCCATAACTCAATTCGCAGACATACTTGCAAGTATGACTGACATAAAACATTTTACTATTTTTAAGTACTGTGTACCTACTCAAAAACTAAAGCCACAATACTACTGATACTGTCTTTTATTTAAAATATAGTTTTAATGTTTTTCTTCCTGGTTATGAAAATATGGCCTTTTTAGATTACATTACATTAAAAAGTCAACTTTATGGAAGTTTACAGATTGACTTGCACATCCTTTATAATATTGAAAATAGTTTTTCTTTTTGTGGTGTATTAATAATGCTTCAGTTTCTTTTGCTTCTTGCAAAAATGAAAGGGGACTACAATCAAACCTACATGTTACTCCTTGGTGACCCATCGTAGTTCACTCTTGGCGTTTTGTATCTCTGAAAGGTTAACAGCAGGCCCAGGTAGCTTCACTGCTCCTGGCAATTTCTTCTCCTCCGGTGATTGGGCTGCAGCACTTGGAGGTGAAGGATCCTGATTTTAAAAAGAAACCGTGTGTGAGGTGATGGCAGCATTACTTTTAGTTATATTTTAAAGAGCAACTTAATTTTCTTTCTTTTTTACTGTTACAATGAACTGACGTCATCATCTAATACAGGCACAGATTGCACATGAAGTACAAACACTAGAGGCTGCCGTTTAAGCTCTCTATTTATAAGAATGTGGGCTTTTATGGGAGATATTAAGTGTCGTGTAGCACAAGCTACCTGTTTCCAACAGAGGATAAACTGAGGAGCCTCATAGAAGGTTAATATAAGATAATAAGAATAAAAGCTAGAAATTTCCAGGTCCTTTTTAATGTCAGTTAAAGGCAGTTTTTTTTTGTTGTTGTTATAACTTATATTATTCTTTATTGTGTTAAAAAGTGATCATAAAATAAAATTTGCTGAAAATAAGTTGAGGAAATGTTTCTTTTATTACCATGCCACACACTACAGCATTTATAGCCCAAGTTAATTTGCAAAGCCATTCCCTAGATTGGCCTTTTAAATATATAAAACTCAGCAACACTTAGAATACTTAGTAAGAAACTCTAACGATACAAAAAAGCCTACATTAGAAACACAAAAGTGGAAAAAAGCCAAACTAGTAAAAGTTTGCTTTTGCTATCTAGTTTTCAAGACTATATTAAAAATACATTTGTATCCATATTCAGCTCATTTGGGTCAGGAAAATGCAGGTTGTAAATATATGCAGATCCATGAGGTGGTCATGTGTATGTTGAATTTTAAAAAAAAAGCATCAGCTCCAAAAGCTGACAAGTCATCCCACTCTCCTCTGTGTCTGTCTCTGTTTGCCCAATGACACTAAGCTGTGGGCAGAGTGGGGATGAGGTAAATGCAGACCGGTGGACTGGCTGTGAAATGTGTGATCTCACCTCTTCTGTTTCTACTGTGTCCTCTCTCCTCTTGACAGGATGTCCCGCCCCTGGACGCAGAGCTCCCATCGGGATGTTCAAATTAGCCTGAATGACAGCGATAACAGCCATTGAGACCCTTTCAACACTTAATGAATAATCACCTGTCTGGGTCTGTTTGTGTGTGTGTGTGTGTGTGTGTGTGTGTGTGTGTGTGTCGGTCGGACTCCTGCTGTTTCCTCAAAACTCAATGTTTTGATTATGGCCACTGCTTCCTTGTTATCATCATGTTCCTAAAGGGACTTGTGTTTTTATGAAAATTGGGACACACATGCTTAAACATAGACACACACGCATGCACGTGCGTGCACACACACACACACACATAACAGCGATCTGCCTGCTAACTTGATGTTCTACTCTTGCCCCAACGTCCTACCACCTGGATTTGATGTATTTTGTATTTGTACTGTAATGTATTGTATATAAGCTCATATTGTACAGCTGTACAGAGTGGGAGTGTGATGTGTGTCACAGATGTCAGTGGATGTTGTTCTATGAAAGAGTTATATATTTTACAGACGTTAAGGTTTTGAGATTGGTGAGGGAAGGTAAATCGCCTCATTCGCAGCATGTTTGCTGAAGTTTGTATCACTGTAATGTTGCTTTGGCTGGAATCGTTTACTGTCTTTATGCTTGGCGTGCTGTCAGCAATCATGTCTTTGCACACCACTGGCACAACCCAAAGATTAAAGGAATATTTCACCTCAGAAAGAAATTCAGTCATTGCGCTTCAAATTCCATTTTCAAGAAAACAAACGCCCACATGCTGTAATTCAATCTGAGCCTCCCATGCATAGGAAAAAAAATGTTTATTGCAGCTCAGGCTTTTATTTTTCCACCGGCTGATAGAAGATCATAAAGTTTGAGAGAAAAACAGAACATTTACCTGATTTATTTGGGTAAGAAAATGCCCAGTTGATCCCAATAAACCATCTTAGGTTCAGTTTTATCTTTGTATGTATGTAGTTTTGTTTACGTATTTGACAATAATCATGTTAAATGTCCACTGGTATCAGCTTCCCCCCCCCCCGATTTCTCGTGACAGTAAATTTAACAGCTTTACACATTTCGGCAAAGCAGACCAAGCATGCATATCTCAGTAACCCGATTTTCTCTCTAATTTTTAAAGAAAAATAACAAAACTATTAATGATTCAAGTGAATTTTCATAGTCCTCCCAGTAATTTGATAAAAGAAAGCAATACAACATGAAACGACATAAGGTCAGCCAACTAGCCTGAGCACCCACATAATACGGGCACTGAAACATTTGATCAGCTAAAAAACCATTATAGCAATTCACTTCTAACTATTCCAACTAAAGAATGGAGGTTTAGATAAACATAAATTAAAAAATTTTCTGATTGCAATTTTAAGTATACGGGGCTCTGAAAATCTGGTTCAAGTTGTGATAAACTGTAGATTACCTTAAGTTTAGAAAACATAAGATTGAACTAGGGTTGTCAGCGTTAATCGCGTTAAAAGGGCGTTAACGCGGCAAATCTCCGCTAACGAGTTACCGCGGTTTGCCTTTGTGTGGGGCTGGACGGCGCTAACACGTTAATCGAGTTAGCGCGGGAAGCTCGATTAACGCATTAGTTAATTCTTCTTCTTCCACACCTCTTCAGTACAGCACAGAAACAAATAAAAGATGTAATATACTTAAACAGCTGATTAAGAGGTTAAGTCTGTGTTTTAACCTCATATGATGTTAATAAAATATTACATATCTGCAGTGTTTACAAGTACAAGTAAAACCTTAGAGATCTCTTTAAAATTACCTGGACATGTTGGAGACTTTCATTCATTCCTAATAAAGTTTAGATCATTTTAATAATTTCTAATAGTCTGGGCATTTTGTAGAGGCACAGCTGTTGCATCAAGTATAGTGTATGTATGAAATTTCTCCAAACAGCTTATGTAACACACTTCAAATCTTTTTTTTCTTAATCTCAAAAACTGCACCAAACCTCAATATATTTATCATCATTAACCTTATTGCTAACCACATCCACATGTACAGCATGTGAAGAAATTGTGCGAGAGAAGCTGTCTGAGACGATACTCTCTCAAGTCAACGCTAGCTGTGAATCTGGGAAAAGGCTGAGACTGAGCTACAGTATACCTCCATATTTTGATTGACTCTCTCATGTTTTTTGAAGGTGAACTAATCCTTTAAGCTCGCCTGCTGACTCGCTGTTGATATAACTTTATGTGAACATGAGGGAAAGCCTAGATAAAAAGAAAGACCTCAGTATCTGACAGGTAAATGGAAGAAAAAGAGACACACAGACCAATGCTGTTGAGAGAAAAAACAAACAAACAAACATACAAACTACTGAAGAACCAGACTTGATTATTTTCTTTTTACTGCCACATTGAAGAAGCCATCACATCTGTATTATCTATGAATATGTTAAATTGAATTACCATGCTGACGTTTATGGTAGTTTAAGACTTTACCTACAGATTTGACTTAATTTACTTGACTGTCAACTGTTTTCAAAAGCATAACAACTGAATTCCCTCAGACAGCCTCTGGTTTCCATTTCTTGCGTATGTGTTTTTAGAGTTGCTTTCTTAGTCAAACTGTTCTTGCTCTTTGAAGCAGCTTTAAACAGAGTCTGTTGTGAAAACCTGCTTTCGGCTGATGCTCAACTGACTTATTACTTTATTATTCTCACATTTGCACTGATTCCACGTCATCTTCTTCCTTTTTATCAATATACAGTGCATACAGGGTTGCTAATGCTCCCGACTCCCTGACAACTCCTGAGGCTAAAAAATTAGGCCAACATGGAAAGTCAAAGTCCCACGGCAACTTGGGGGGGGGGGGGCGGACTTCAAAAGTTATTCAGTCCCGCATAGACTTACATGTTAAACATGGTCAACCTTTAGGCACAAATAAACATCTGAAGCCTGGTATGGTGGTGTGTGGTGGCTTGTTTTGTTTTTTTTAGTTTTCTTGTTTGTTTTTTCAAGTAATTCTAATATTACAGGTATAGGCAGCATGCCATCAGCAATCGTAGACAGACAACCAGATGCTTTCTGCAAGGCTTCACCTGATCTCCATCAATTTAAATCACTGATATAGACCTGTCCACTGTATTTGTGTTGTCGGTGCCTTCAAATCATTTTAATGGAATAATGTGGTCCGCGGTGTGTGGTACAACAAATCTGTTTGGTGAGTGAAATCTTAATTAGTGTCTTATTTAACAGTAATTAGCAGGTAAATATGTCTGTGTACAGCTTTTGAGGGAATCTTGCTTTTGAGGCCTTTTTTTAACACAGATATCTGACAAATATTATGGTTTGCTATGTGGTTAATCGTATTAATGGCCCGTTCCAGAAGCCTGTGTTTCACTTTTTATTTGTATGTTACTTGTATGCACCAGTACAGCCTATGGTTGCAGCTTGAAGCTAACTAACCCTGCAATCAATGTGGCTACTTCTTGCTCCAAAAACATAATTTGGCATTGTGTTTTTGTATAGAGTCTAAACTTTCTCGTTCCAGTGTTTGCTATCCCTGTTTTACTCCACTATGTCTGACAAAGAGCCAACAAAGGCCGCCAAAAGAACCCAGATTTTCAGAACCCAACAATGCAGTAGATTACTAGGGATTCCTTCTCTGTAACTATGCCTGATAGGCTACCTACCAAGGCCTTTGTCTATATCGTGCTTCTTCTGTAACCATGCAAAATTTCTCTGTTGGAATATTAAAGTTCATTTTGGCTGTTTTTATTTACCATAACCCAGATTATATTTAATTTACAACCTTTTATTCTTATTTGCAAACTGATTTCGACTACAGTGACTTTATACAACCACTATGACTACCTTCCATGCATGTGTCGGCTCTTCCCAAAATTTTTGCTACTTGACATTGAATTGGCAACAGGTTGCAAACAGGCATCCTGAAAGTTTTAGACTTGTGTGACACACTAAGAAGTGTCCAAGGAGAAAAATGTAGTTTTTAAAAAATACAGAAAACACGGAAAAATCATCATCTGAGGGTATTTAGACAGTTATTAATAAAAGGAAAACAATAGCTGTCTGGAAAATGTCTAATAATGTAACCCACGGAATGCTTCTGAAAATGTTTGAAGCTAAGACAAGCAAACGTGTTGTTATTGATGAGCTAAAACGTGCAAAGCTACTGACACTGAAGTTTAAAGAGGTTTTTGAGATCCAAATATTTATCATGTGAAGTCGCACTGCTTTTTTTTCTTTGTGATAAACTGATAATGGACTTTTTGGTGGAAAATGAACTGTGAACCTCATGTTTGTACTGTAAAAAAAGAAAACAAAACTCTGTTCTGATGCCTATCCCATGGTTAGACGTGAAAACGAGCACAATGAGAAGTGAGCTGATGGAGAACACACACAGAAAGCCACCGACACAAATAAACAGCACTACATATGTTCGCCTTGCTAAAACCCTGCACTAACAAAGCCTTGATAATGTATATGCACAGTTTGAACTCGGCATTTGCCTTCATGAATAAATACTTTAATGTGGAAACCTGAACTTGTCTTTATTGAGGAGCAGGAAAAGTTACTGTGCATTTCAGTTGTCTTCCATTCTGCCTTCACTCTCGTAAAGCTCATGCAGGAGGTAACACACAACCTTTTGAAGCCACATTTACCTTACTGTGCATACAGGTAAAAAAAAACAAAAAAACTTTTACCTGAAGGGCCTTAACGTTGGTCGAAGGTTTGGACATAATCCCCCTGGTGAGTCCGCTGACCTGCAGGAAGCATAGATCACAGACATTCAGGTGTGTTGGATCTCTGTCCTGCGTATTTGTGAGCGTGTATGCATGTTGGGGGCACTGGTACTCAGGTCTTCTGGTTTTCAAGGCCCGGGATACCATTTCAGTTGCTTAGCGACTCTTGGGGAGTGAAGCAGGTAGAGGAACTGTTCTCTGAATCATTCATGAAAGGGAGACAGAGTGACTGCCAATATAAAAGTACCTCAATTTCACCTTTGGGAGGACTTTTGGGTTGATGTAAAGATATATGTTATGCAGGCTATATAGAAGAATAACTTCTTATTTTTGACTTCATGTGTAGCAATTGAAATAAGCAATAAAGAAAATGACTTTCTCCAGGAAACAACCCTATGGGTATTTTGTTCAGGTTAAAATAACCTATAGTTTTATCTGATGGTTAAAAACCTCAAATGTCAAATTTTTTCTTGGGGATGCTGTCGTTTGGTAATGTAATGTGGTACACAGCAGTGTGAATGATAAAGGTTCATTTTGTACAGTTCCTATTGCTATAAAGTTGTGGTCAAAGAGCGTAACTCTTCAAAATGCCAGTGTGCTGCTTCACCTTCACCTTTACTGTTATGAACTGTTTTCAGCTAACTGTATTCATATCACAACACCAGCAGAACCGATGAAAGAACAGCAGCTTTCCATCGGGGCCAGAGAGGCACGCACTGGTTGTTTAGTGAAATCTAAAAATAGACATCAATTAAAATTTAGAAAAGTGAAAGTAATCTTGCTCCTTTCATCTCAAACAGTGTTGTGTGTCGTAAGCTTTTCTTATTGTGTGTTTGCACTAAATCACTGCCCTCTTGTGGCCTCGGCTGTCACAGCGTCTGCAGGATTATCTCCGCTTGCCTCCAATTCCACTGAAATCTATAGAGCAGCCAATGTGTGACCCACCTGCCACTGGGACACAAACTCCAATATAAAGCGATAAGTTTAGGTAAGAGTAATATTAAAAACTAACCAGCACCTACAAGTTTTAATTTAAAATTGCTTATTTATATAAAAATTTAAATAAAAATAATTTTTCACATAATTAAATAAATATATAGAAATATGTAATTGTACATATGGAGTAATTTAAACTAAATCTTTATTACTGCAACCAATCTGCAGTACCTTCTTGGCCCACTAGCTGACATTTTGGGAATCCCTGCTATAGGGCATTTCGGGTTCATGAATATGTTCACTCCTGTTAGCAATGATTTAAGCCTGAGGTCATCATCTCTGCTTGGATTTCTGCAAAAATCACTGGATGCAACTAAAAACAGTGTATGTCTATATTCTAATCATGTAAACTTATATTAAGACAAATAAAAAGGTCTAAAAGTAAGAAAATACCCTGAGTGAGGTTAACACACACTTTCCCTTATGTAGGTCAGAGTCTATATGCTTGTCCTGAACGAGGTTATGCTCCCGTCTAGTAGTTATGTATCCATTTACTCCAAAGCAGCCAACGTAACTATCAGCAGCATAGACAGTTGCACCAAGTAGTGATGGTCTGATTGTATAACCTTCCACTGAAATAGCGCTGTACTTTGATGTCATTACTAATTCACAAACTAGTGTTATTTGTTCATTAGTAATTGGTTTACTAATATCTCACGTCCTCCGAAGTAGACGGACTCCTGTTAGAAAAAACGGAGTTGCCATTAAAGCCTGTTTAGATGGGGTGAAACTGGGCACTCTGGTAATCTAGGAAGTGAAGCTTATTAGCACATGTTTAATGTTGTATGAGGGAGTATTTTAACCCAGATTATAGCTTTCCAAACCAAATATGGTTGAGGTTAGAAGTAAACTGAACCAAAACTTCTCAACCCAACCAAACAGCAGTTGAAAATAAAACTTGTCAAAGGTCAAAAGGCTGTCTTTGTTTCCTCTGCCCAACAATCATTCGTTCTTGAAGTAGAAACACTTCTGTGTGTCTTTTAAGGATCACTTACATGGGTCTTTTCAAATGGAACAAAAGTGTCTCTCACCACTTTGTAGTTATTTTTTACTTGCTCCCCTCCTTTTAACTATAAATAAACTACAAACCCACTCCAAGCAACAAGTGGTTAACTATCATTAAAGTTTCCATGGCCTATTTATCTTATCTCCTAGTAGCTAAGAGGGCCAGATGTCCACTCATTTCTCCAACGTTTTTTGTAAAAAGCTTTTCTGTCCTTGAGAGTAAAAGCATGGACACCGCTGAAATACACAGCACACACATTTCCACTACGTGATGATATTATTGTTGGCTGCCGGTAGCAGCCGCCTCGGTGACGCCACACTGCAGAGTCTGAAAAGCCCTTTCACGTTGCGCGCTCATGTCTGTCATGCAAAGAGCCACAGGTGGATACATTATTTATACTTTTAGCTTTTCAAACCACATTGGCATGTCAGTTTATTTCATGAAACCTGTTAAAAAGTCTGTCTGCCTGCATGTTGTTGCTTGAACATCAATAAAACTTTAAAGAGGTGCAGCTGTGCATATACGTTTGTGTCACTTATATGAAACATAATAACAGTTTAAAATTCATGTGTGAAATACCAACACAAATGGTAAATGGCCTGTATTTGTATAACGCTTTACTTAGTCCCTATGGACCCCAAAGCACTTTACACTATATTCAATCATCCACCCATCCACATACTGGTGATGGCGAGCTACATTGTAGCCACAGCTGCCCTGGGGAGCACTGACAGAGGCGATGCTGCCGGACACTGGCGCCACCGGGCCCTCTGACCACCACCAGTAGGCAAGACACGGGTGAAGTATCTTGCCCAAGGACACAATGACCGAGACTGTCGGAGCCAGGGCTCGAACCAGCAACCTTCCCATTACAAGACAAACTGCCAACTCTTGATCATCAGCAAGTGTAAGCACCTCTAACCACCAGATTTCAGATGTCCTTTGAACGAAGTGGAGATATTGTCCATAATGCACAGCACCAGATTTGGTGAAAACTCGCCCGTTCAAAACAATTCTTTCTAACTTCTTTTTAAGAACTTAACAGAAAGCTCAAAGGCGCTCTCAAATCTGTACGCTTAATATTTCACAGGAGGTGATTGGCTTAGCATAAAGTCTGATTCTGCAAGGTGAGAACATTTTGTGGTTTCATGGACTTTAGACTTTCATGCCTGGGAACCTAAGTATTCCCAGTGATCACTAAGGTAAGCTGATCTTGGGAGACTGACCTTGGAGTCGTATCTTGTATCCCATTCAAATCCTGATCTTTCCCAAATTAATGAATCACATAAAGTTTGATTTGACCGTATCATTTTATTTTCCAAGTTGCTGAAGATTGATTTGTGAAGAATAAATGCAGTACTTGCACATCAATTACTAAATAAGCAATCTGGCTTAATTTTCCCCCGCCATACTCTTTAGAAACTTACATAATAATCCTTTAAAAAGCCACAGAAAGCTGATTGACTTTGACAGTAATGCCATCAACCGACATGCCAATAAAAACACAGCACATAGACATAACATTATGTAAAGCAGACTGAACTTACCAGTCGATGAAACAACGCTTTCCTCTGATGTTTGCTTTTTTTACACCCACTGCTCTTGTTTATTTGACTCCTCACGCACTTTTTGCCTGTCTTCTCTCCATCTCTTTCCTTTCTTTTTTCTCCTTCTCTCTGCCCTCTCTCTCTCTCTCTCTTTCACACTCACTAACTCTCTCTCTTTGCCTTGTAAGTGGTAGGAGGATTCCTCTCATATCTGGGATTTGTTCTCACTATAAATAGACAAGTGATACACAGAAGGGACCTGCTTTCTATCTACGCTCGCATAGACACACACAGCGACGGACCAAAACACAGTCAAAACAGAAGCACTGAGCACTGGAAACAGCTTAATTTGCATAGATTTTAAAGGGTTTTATTTTAAAACTACATTTACAAGAACAGTCAGGAGCAGATAATTTGAAGTTAGTATTAATCCATGCTCATTTTAAAAACTCTTCAAATTTTGAAATAAGATCCAAAAGTTTTTGAAAATTTTAAATGCAGACCACAGAAATGCAGCGCCATCTGTATATATGATATTTGCATACATATTTTTAAGCTACAGTGAGATCATGTGAGCAAACTCTCGTACAAAGTAAAACATATAAGTGTGAAATCTTTGTAAATTAAAAAAAAACAAACATTTTTCTTGTACCTGAATCAGGGCCTAACATCATTTAAAAACCTAACAGTTTAACCATGAACTAATCAAACACAACGTTGCCAGCTCCTGTTCTGCGTTTACGATATTAACTTCTGCCAACATTGATTTTAAGTTATATTTACAGGGAAGTAGTGTGAAACAGACATGTGCCTTCAGGGCATTTCAGCATGAATCAGAAGCGCTTATATATTGTATTCATTGATGTGTCTACTATGTTTGGATAACAGTTTTAAAAGTTTTGATTGACAAACAATTGTATTTACTATTCTTGTAAACAGTTTCCCTCGGGATAAATAAAGTATTATCAATCAATCAATCAATCAATCAATCAAATAAGGGAACCAAACTTCATTTTAAAAAATTACGATCCAGCTTGTCTGCCAATGTAATTCAATCTCATTCAACAATATTTATGATGACTTGATCCCTAATTTTAAAATATTTTCAAGGTTCTAAAATTGAAATTGCAACAAAAGGTTCCAGTTAATTTGAATGATTTCAGTGAAGGACAAAGTCATGCAAAACTTTACAAACATTTAAGCATGAAACTGTCTGCTAGATTATCGGCTATTCATTCATTCATTCATAATAAGAAGTGAGCTCACTGATTTAAATGTAGCAAAATTTCACTGCAGCTTCATTCAGAAAATAAAACATTTTAGTCACAAAACTCAAAACTATCTGTCATTGACAGATGAGATGTATGGTAATTTCTAGATCTTCATCAAACCCTGACACTTGAGTCCTGAAAAACCCTTCCTAATCTCAGTGACTAAAATGGGACTGGCCTATTTCTATCCTGACACACACAAACACACAGAAAGAAGCAGTCATGCTGGCATATCTGCGTTTATACACTGACGTACAACCAGAAGCCCCGATGAGACCTGTGATCCCACAGAGTTAAAGGTGCGCATCTGGCTATGAATGAGTGTGTGCTTTCTTACCTCCTGGCGTGCGTAGCTGCTCTGACTTGCCTGTGCGCTCTCTGAGGTCCTCTTCGGCTACCTGACCTGTTTCCGCTTGTCCTGATTGGCTTGCAGAGACAAGAAACTCCTCCCAGAGTGGAACCCGACCCAGCATCAGACAAGTAAAATGAGTTTGAGCCTCTCTGTGCATCTGTGTGTGTGTGTGTGTGTGTGTGTGTGTGTGTGTGTGTGTGTGTGTGTGTGTGTGTGTGTGTGTGTGTGTGTGTGTGTGTGTGTGCTCCTATATGACTGAAGT
>VUQR01031470.1:0-13514 GCA_015108515.1 Hemichromis elongatus | reverse complement strand
CTTGTCCTGATTGGCTTGCAGAGACAAGAAACTCCTCCCAGAGTGGAACCCGACCCAGCATCAGACAAGTAAAATGAGTTTGAGCCTCTCTGTGCATCTGTGTGTGTGTGTGTGTGTGTGTGTGTGTGTGTGTGCTCCTATATGACTGAAGTCATTATGATACATTCCACCTACCTTTCTCTCAGGATGTCTTCTTCAAATGGGCCTATTCACATTTATTGCAGCAAAGCAAAGTGATCGTCAGGCTTGTTACACTGATCTGCTGTGTGCCAAGGTAGTAAAATGAAGAGGCTTACACTGAAAGCTTGTTATATATTTCAAACTATGCAAATGCAACCCACACACACACAGGTCTCGACTGTTGGGAAGGACAGCCCTGGTCTATTATAGATAAACACTTCATCACTGAATGTGTTTATTGTGCTGTTGCAGAGATCGGGTTGGTGGAGCCCAGAGGACGGAAAATCCAAGGCATAACATTTCTCAATATGATCTGATTATTTGCAAATTAGCTGTATAAAGTACAAAGAACAAACATGACTGAATCTTGTGGTGCAGGAGAAAGTCAAAGAACTTTTTACGGACATGTAACGATGAGGTTTTTGTCAAGTTGGTTTTTCCCCCTTGATAGAGCAGTCATTAAAGGTTCTACAGTATTGTGAAAACGAAAGTAGACCCAAAGGATTTAATAGCTTGTAGATAATTTTGGCCCACTGTTTTTTACAGTGTTGTTATAGTTGATCGAGGTTTGTTGGGATTTGTTTATGCACAACTCTCTTAATAGTCACCACAGCATTTCAATCTGGTGGTCTGATCTTTGACTAGTTCATTGCAATACCTCAATTCTTTTCATTTTCAGCCATACTGTTGTAGGTTTGCTGCTATGATTGGGACTGGTGAACTGTTGCATGAACCAGTTTCTTCCATGCCAGCTGCACGGCTACAGCTTGGCACATTTGAGTCTAGAATACATTTATGTTCGACTCAATTGCTGCAAGATGCCCAATTCCTTTGGTTGCAACAAAACCACCATATCATCACCCTTCCACAATGGTGCTCGTCAGCGTGTATGAGGTGCTTGTGCTGAAATACTTTGTTTGGTTTTCACCAAATCTGGTGCTGTGCATTATGGACAATATCTCCACTTCGTTCAAAGGACATCTGAAATCTGGTGGTTAGAGTTGCTTACACTTGCTGATGATCAGTTAATCAAATGCAATTGATTATCAGCACTTGGCTGCTACTTACCCTCTCAATTCCTCTGGATAATTGAAGGACTTTGAGCATTATTATAGCAAAAACAAAAAATGAACTAGTTTGCACTATGGTCCAAAAAATAAAGTCATTTTTTCCTTTGTGTGTTATAATTTAGTTTCCGTATTTTCTATCTTGGTAGCTCGTCCAGCCAGTTACTTACTAGTTCCTCACTTTTAAACTGTTGACCAGCCACATGCTTAAGAAGGCCATTAAGTTTAACACGGCAATGTAAAAGTAAGATGGCACACACTGAAACAAACAAAGATATATGAAAAAACAAACAAACAAACTCTACGGTTGGTACCTGCAGCATCTAACAGATATTCAGTGTATCACATAGAGCTAATGGCACTCTGGTTATAAATGTAGCATGAAGGAAGTTAGAAGGTGTAGCTGATGTGCTCATTTGTTTTGGTCTGTGCTGTGGCTCCGAAGTTGTTTATGCTGTATATCAACTTTAAAACAAAGAAACCTTTGGAAAAGTATCATCATTCCATAATAGGAATACTGCAGAGCTCAATCTATCATGTATTTGCCTTGAAAAAACAAAACAAAACATCAAACCTTTTTATTTTTTCTCCATTAAAATCCTTTACCTTGTTAGAAATCTAGAATCACGCTCCCACAATCCAGACGATTTATTTAAAATATGAAAAGTTTAAATGCTCTTTAAAAGACATCTGCTAGTCCAGTGTAAGGTTCAAAGTCTGACAATCCAAGGTGGCTTAAAGGTGATCAAGTTGTTTACATAGTCCTGAGGAAAATGCATTTACATGTTCCTCAGGACTATGTAAATGTCTTCAGGACTAAGCTAGCTTGTTTCATAGGCAAATAATGCAAAGGGAACTTTATAAACAATATAATCTGGCTGTCTGTGGATAAAACAAATACACCATGGTGTGTATAATCGGGATCACTAAGCGCACAACCACAAACAGGGCCTAAAAGGAGATGAATGTGGCTGTGGCTAAGTTTGATATTACGCACTTTAAGAGTAAGACCTCATAAAGTAGGAGGTAAACTGAAATCGGGGTTTAACCTTTTAGAGGGTGGTTTATTGCACTAAAATAGACAGTTTTCATCTGCAGCTGTGTCCTCATGAAGCTCAAATAACAGTTATTCTGAAAGGCTGAAGGCTCTGTAGGAACTGATGTACTGCAACATGCTGGCCTTTATCCACAAGCAGTTTTATATTCCCTTGGTCACATTTATGGCTTAATGAGTCAGACTGGGAGCTTATTTTCTTGTTGCGCCTGACTCTGGCAATCCACATTTATTGGTTTCCTTTTACCCCCATTGACCTTTTGGCAGGATGAAATATAATATCCAAAAAACAAACTTTCATTTTTGTGCCTGCAGCTGAGCCAACTGATTGTGCAATTCTCCATTTTTAGCGTTACGACTATTTTCAGGTGCACCTCTAGAAATTTGTTTGCAAAGCTCTCTAACAGTTAGGCACAATAACAGGAAAGCATAAGTATAATCAAATAATTTATTTTTAAGTCATAGCAGAAAAATAAACAAACACACAGTTAAAAGCATTACTTGCCATTAAAAATACCTTTAGGCACAGGTGTCTTTATAAGGAAAATTAAACAAATGTTGAGTTAAAGTTAAATAAGTTATTTTTAAGGTTCATTTATGAGAGGGTTAAAATGATAAAGCAAATTAATCCTAAGTACTGCTTTAAATGATAATTTTCACCTTTTTAACTGCTTTTTGGATGCAGAATGTTACTGTGTGTGGTATAAACTTACACAAACTGGGACAATCCACTGTGATTTTTTTAGATTTTTTTACACCAAAAAGTTCTCTGTATCACATTTCTTTTCATATGTAAGTATTATAATTGTATTTTTACTCCATTATTAGTTAGAAATATTTTTTTTCAAAATTGTTTTTATTTTTTATTGCAAATGTAATATTTTTGTTTTCAAATTTTTTTAATTAATATTTTGAAAAAAAAAACTCAAAATGAAAAGTGACGTGCTGCAGTTGAACACCTGATGGCGCAATATCGGCAGCAACAAAAGAAAGCGTAGAAGAAGTAGAAGAAGAAGAAGAAGAAGAAGCCGGAGGTTTGTCGTACGGTGCTGACGCTGCTTTCGATTCACGGCATTTGTGAAAACAAATCTTTCTTTTTTTTTTTGCAGTTCACCAAAAATGACGGCATTTTATGGCAGCGTTGGACGCTAATGATGCGGCTAACTGCGTGACAAACAGCGGGCAGAGGGAGTGATGAAGGCGGCGCGGTGTGGAGTCCTGTAACGGCCGCACCATGATCCCCGTGTCCCTGCTGGTGTTTGTGATGGCAGGCTGGTGTGCCGTCTATCTGGCGGACACGCTGCTCAGGGTGAATATTTGCCTTCTTTTTTTTGTGCTTTTTTTTCCTGCTCAGCAGTCTGTCAGCTGACGCACGTAAATTGATTTAACAGTAGAAGAGGTTTGAGCTGTGAACACTCGTGTAAACAGGCCACAGCAGCCCTGGAACCGCTGGAAACCCCGCTATTAAACACATTAAATGCCATGTCTTTACAATGTATGTCCATGAGATGCATTTAATGTTGTAGTAGTAGTGTATAGTATAGAGTATAACTCAGGATTTCCATGTAACCTGGAGATCTGCTCTCCAACCCTTAAAAGGGTGCAATTGCAAAACAAAATGCATGTAAACAAATGAAGAAGAGAGTCCAAAGGTGCAGTGCAAAATGATAAGATCAAGTACAAACAAAGAGAAAAGTGTCACTCACAATAAAAACAGCATGGAATAATTATAGCATTATTGGTGTGGAAGCTCATTCAAGAATTAGTGAGGAAAAATATATTTAATATATTAAATATTTGCGTATAACCCCACAAAGATTTGGTTAAATGTCCCTTAGTGAGTCTAAGCTGAACTACTTTTTCTAGGCAAAAGTATATCCACATGTACAAACATGTAACTGTACATCTTGTCAGGTCTAAAGATACAGTAGACCCAGTGAACGAGGCCTGTAATATCAACATCCGCTTACGGCACGATTTCGGCTGCATTTGAAACACTGCAGTTGAGTTAATGAAGGCTGTGAAAGCCTTTAAAAAATAAATATATGAAAGCAATTTAAATGTTCAGTGCAGTTTAAATCCCAGTTTCAGATTTGAGAAGCATTCGTGTTATTTATAAAACATTAAAATCTTATTTCCTACTAAATTTCAGGCCCCATTTCTGAGCTGTTTTGCATGTAAAGTATTTCCTTTTCCTCCAATGACTGAACATTTAACTGTTTTTATTAAACTACACGCATTAGTGGACACCTTTTAACATTGTAACTAACTTATATAAAGTTAGAGATGAATAGTGTCAAATTCTCCGTCTAAAATGGGAGGGCTTCTATATGCAGAACCTTTTCTGATTACAGCTGATTGAGGTCCGGGCATTGGAAATGTGTCTACACTGAAAGCTCTTACAGAAGAATAACTCCAGTTAGACGCGCTTTCTTAACGTGCATGTGTGACTTTGTCTCCGTCCTGCAGTCGTCGGTGACACATCGGATCAGCTATGAGTCGTGGCTCGCCAGTCGTGGCCTGATGTTGTCTCCTTTTCATGTGAGATGGCAAACCACCATGTTCAACCGACTATTTGCATACTGCGCCCGCATCAACCCCCAGGCTCTTTACATGTGGTACGGATTCTGTGTATATAATCCACTCAGCTGTTCCCTTAGTCTTTCCGAACTGTAATCGAGTGCAGTTAGTCTCAAAAATGGTTGAAAATGCGACACACAAGCCTAAACTAAGATTTAATCATGTGAACAATGATTGGATTCAGGTGCTAGTGGAAAACTGGGACATCTGAGTTTCTGTGAAATATATGATTGAAATAAGATGTTGCTTCTGAGTTTATTCTGACTAATCTCTTGTATATTTTGAGTGCTGATATAATCAGAGTTACCTGTGATAACTGCATCTAGGCTACTGTGTGGCATCTGTGGCTGATAAATGTAGATTTTGTAGTCGATGGGTAATGAGCTGTTTTGTTTATTTAGGGAAAAAAAATTACTTGTTTTATTTGAAAAGTATAGGAATTCATAAGAAGTCCAGATATCCCAGTTTTCCACTTGTACTTAAATGCAGCGTAAGTTTCTGGATCTGCGTAAATCTGACGTATAGAGTCTTTAATCCTGACCTTGAAAATACAGATGTTGACACAACTGTTGGTACCCTTCAGTCAATGAAAGAAAAACTCACAATGGTCAAAGAAATAACTTAAATCTGACAAAAGTAATAATAAATAAACATTCTATGATAATTAACCAATGAAAGTCAGACATTGCTTTTCAACCACGCTTCAATGGAATTATTGCAACAGGACAATGACCCATAACACAGCTAGAAACACCAAAGAATGGCTAAGAGAAAAACATTGGACTATTCTAAAGTGGCCTTTTGTGATCCCTGACCTCGTTTCTATTAAGCATTTTAAGGCGCTGAAACATGCCGTCTGGAAAAGGCGCCCTTCGACTGGAGCAGTTTACTCACGAGGAGTGGGCCGAAATACCTGCTGAGAGGTGCAGAAGTCTCATTGACAGTTACAGGAATCGTTTGATTGCAGGGATCGCCGCGAAAGGTTGCGCAACAAAATAAGTTGTGGGTGCCATCTTTTTTGTCCAGGCCTGTTTCATGCATTTATTTTTGTAAATCATTACGTTGAAGCACGGTTGAAAAGCAGTGTCTGACTTTCACTGCTTAAAATTTATAGAATTTTTCATTTATTATTACTTTTGTCAGATTAAAGTTATTTCTGTGACCATTGTGAGTTTTTCTTTCATTGACCGAAGGGGACCAACAATTTTGTCCATGTCTCTGTGTGTAAATTATCACCATATTTGTGAGTGCTCTGAATAAATACACATGAATGAGTGCATTTGCAATTTAGTTTATGCTTATGGATCATATTACACGTGTTTGTAAAACCTTTTGAGACTAATTTCCCTCCATAAACCTTGCTCATCCACAGCTTTACATTCCTGCTTCCTGCCACTTCAGTTACAATAAAATAATACGTGTTGTTTTTCTTGTAAATGAGGTGCTTTTCCTTTAAGTACAAAAGAGTTTCTCTTGTCCTTAGAGGAGTAACTTTTGACTTTGATGGTTTGGCTAAAAGCTTTCCTCAACCTTCCTTTTCCATCATAAAAGCATTTGGCAATTTAATAACAAATTCTAAGACATTCTAAAAATGTCTTTTCTGCAATAAGTGGATTCAGAGGAGCTATTTACTTTCTTTCACTGGACGTAAATTTGTTTCCTGGAAGCAAAGGACATTTTAGAGGATTACATTTTAATTGCCAACCGAGTCTGCACTCACATCCTTTAAGCAGACGTATGACGACCGAGCCTTAAAAGCTGAAGTCAGCAGCAAAAGTAAAAAAATAAATGGCTTGAGATGTTAGCAGACATCTTTCCTTCTGCACATGTCCTCTGTTTCTAAAGACTAAATGGACAGATAGACATCTGTCATACGGGCTGAAAGTAAGTAGATTTTTGACTTTGCAGTAAGCAAACATTCATTTACAAAGCACTAATAACATGACATCACACAGTTTTTCACAGTAAGACGACGAGAACAATGGAAAAAAAACTGAAATGGTGATAAAAGCGAGTCCTAAACTTCCATTAAAGGTATCAGAAATGTCCACAGAGGCACAGCATCAAAAGCTCATTTCTTCCTTAACCTGGACTGTGGTACAGCTAGCAACACTGAAAAGTAAACTTCACTGTTCAGAGATTTGAAAGTGGTCACAGTAATTTTGATTTGAGTCCTAAACTTTAGTTGTATGCCAATGTGAAGCCAGGACCATTGAGGGCGCCTGGAGAGAAGCCTCACAGCAGCATTCTGGACTGTTTGTAGGCCTGGGTTGTAGGATTTTAAAGAAGTTGTTTTCCCATGACACCATTTAGAAAGCAATCCGAAGGACAGGCCAGTTTATATATATATATATTTGTTATTGATTTATGTTTTTAATGCTACCAACCCCCCCACCCCACCCCCCCTCTTAAAACTTGTGGATTTGTAGTAGCTGACCTGTGGTATGTTTTTAAAACTGATACTTTTAGTATGGAACTGACTTGGTGGGAGTTTCTGACTTTCTCAGCTCCAGGTGTTTTTTCCGTCGTTCAGCTTTAATAATCTTACATTTTTTTTCACATGTATAAAGTATAGCAAAATTGCACTTGTTGAAATGATTTGTATCCCATCTGTGTTTCCCAGGTTCAACAGTGGTCTGGTGTTCGGTATCGCTGCCATGTTGGGGTCAGTGGTGCTGCTGATAAGGACGCTGCAGCAGACAATCGCTCAGATGACCACAGACAACCCACGGATTGGAGATCAGCAGGCCCTGCAGGTGGTGGTAGGTTGGTTTAAGTGAGATTTTTATAAATGAGTTTCATCAGCTGAATGAAGTATTCAAGTATTGATCAGATTTAAATCTGTGATCGTTTGTCTGTTTTCGGTGTGTAACTGGATAAAAACGTCCTTCAGAGTTCATCATAAGCGTGTGAAGTTTTAATGTTCGTGCCATGAAAAAAAAAACCCTCCCTGCTTTTTTAGAAGTGTGTTTCCTTGTTCACTTTTTATTCATTATGGTGTCAAATAACCGTGCATATGTGCGAGCCCTATCCCCAGTGGACCTCTGTAGGTGATTCATGCGAAGCTGTTAGTTGGCCATTCATATCCAAGAATTCGTCCTGGAGAAGACAGGAGAAGGAGAAAACAATGCTGCGTACACAGAGAACCACATGCTTTAGCAAAACACCGTGCACTTAATGTGAAGAAGGAAGCAAACAAACTAAATGTGGTGATAAAAATTCGGGTTTTTGGGTTTTTATTTGGCAAATGTGCACACTGTGGTTGAAGTGGCTCTCCGTTTCTAGGATAAAACTAAACATAAATGCTGATTTTTAGCTCTATGAATTATGTTTTATGTCATTTTTTTGTTATTGTGCGTGTCTCTGTTGTGTTTTTAGGTCCCCGGCATTAATCTACCCACAAGCCAGCTGGCCTACTTCTTCATTGCCCTGCTGCTCAGTGGAGTTATACATGAGCTGGGCCACGCTGTGGCAGCACTGAGGTAATAAGCACACCACAATGCAGTGTGTCAACATAACACCCAGCGTGATGAAGTGCAGCAGCAGGTGAAGCAAGACAAATATTTAACTCCAGAAAAGTGAAAGAATACAAAGACTCACAAAGATTTATAATCAGTCTCTTGATGACCTTTTGGGATTAAGATAAAGGATTTATCTGAATCGGAGAGAAAGGATTGTTAAAGATGGGATGATCTGCCTGCAGACATGAGCCAAATATAGAGCCCGCTGCCTTTTATTCTGCTTTAAGTAGAATGTGTTTCTGCTACTTTTGCATTTAAATTTGACCTTAAAACAAACCAGTTTGATCAAATCAGAGTGGCTTAGGTGTTCAGGTACATTATACGGTACAGTGGAAATTAAGTTTTTTGTAATAATCTCATGCTTTGATGTCAAAGTCTAAACCACAAGTTGCTCTGTAATGTTCTTTGATTAGGATTTCTATTACTTGCTCACTTTGTGTGATTTTTGAGGCATTCTTGATTTTTATTTAATGGCACATTGGTTCTGATTACAGTTCATGATTACCGGTAGGTGGATTGTGCAACTCAAAACTAATGAATTGGTGTAAATAGCACATGGTCCAGATGACTTGACCCCTCTGATGTGCTGCGTTGTGCTGTTTTTTCACAAAGCCACCGATTTCAGACTAGTGCTTTATAAGCGAAGAGCCTCAAAGACTTGTTTCATGTGGATCCAGCCTGCGAGCCTGTGATTAACCTCTGCTGGAGGAGTTTTTTTTCTGAAAAGGGTTGCAATTGTTTTAATACGAGATACAACTTGTGTCCAGATAAACATGAAGGCAGTAGGGGGCTAGGTTTCCATTACAGTGCTATGTATTTATGACAAATATTGGAAAAGAATTAACACCGGGCATCCATAAATAGTCAAGTCAGTATCTCGATTCAAGCAAACAGGGGTTCAAGGAAGCCAAAAGTAGTTGGGTTTTTATTATGTTTATCGTTCGATTTTAAAGTCCTGTAATGCTGCAGCTGTTTGCCTGAAGCATTGTTGCAAAGAGGGGGATTCGTGAGTTTCATGTGGTTGCTGGTAGGTAGCATAACAACAGCAGTGGTTCCAGAGATGCTCTCAAAAGCATGGGACGAGTTTGACTATCTTATGGACATATGCTGTGTGTCTAGAAAGGGACACATTGAGCAATTGTGAAAATTTTGTGTATAAAACATCATATTCAGCCATATATTTTAAAATATTTTTCAAGGTTCTATGTCCATTACTTTAAAAAATATAGCCTTTTGAAATTGGATGGTTCTTTTTGATAAACACTGTATGTTGAAGTCGTAGTGGTGCTGCACACCTGAGGCAGATAACGCTCCCTTACTGCACCTTGGCTCTGCCGTAAACACCCTGCTTTAATTACATATCAGTTAATAACCATAAAATCTACAAAATGTATATTCATGAAGTTACTAGCAAAGTGTTTGATCCCACATGATCTGTGCTGTTTGCCTTTTTGCAGTGGGTGTGCCTCATCTCATGTGCACACCCATGGCATGTCACGTAGCCCCTCATCCGCCTAATCACAAGCCTACAAAAACGACTCCCATCAGGAAGTGGTCCAGCCTGTCGTATGCGTGTCCCCAGTCTATCAAACTGTGTCGGCGTAAATTAAGTCTGCTATTTGTTGGGTATCCGTCTGCTCATATCTCGGCTTTTGAGGATTTTCCCTCACTGTGCCCAAAACCTGAAAACCGCCCAGCTGTTCCACCACTTCAGTCGTTGGAGTTCCAGCTGTTCACAAAGATTCTGTCTTAGCAGAAGCAAAAAATGGCCTGAGCATTTGAATCTGGGTGAAAATTAAATTAAAAGTGCGATATTTTGCGCTGTTATTATAATTACTCTGTAAGTGCTTTCTTGAATTGTACTGTCTTCTGTGTATTTGCTGTCCTTTTGTATGTAAGATTCACACACATCATACTCCAATAAACACATCAGAGAGCATCCTAGGGTTCAGTATATTGCCCAGGGATCCTTTGACATGCAGCCTGGATTAGACCACGAAACTTCTTATTAGTAGCTGACCTGCTTTGCCTCCTGTGCTCGCCTGTTTTGTGTATACTATTGTCGAGACTAGCCTCGAGGCAAGTTCCTTTGTAGGGTGTCAGATGGTGAATCTGGCTGGCACGCCAGCAATTACCAGCAACCGCTACAGGGCCGGACCAGTGAAACCACTTTATAATAAGCTGTATGTGTAAAGAAACACAAGCACTGTAGGAACATTTTTATATGTACTGAATCCATCCAATCAATCCAATCCATGATGGCAAGGCTTAAATAAATAAAATATAAATAATAATAATAAAATAAGTGTGGTTTTTTTCACTTACTGCTAGTTTGCAAAGAAATATTTCAGGCATTGGCATGGCTCCTTGTCTTCTAGGTCATGATAAGAATCCAACACGATGACCTGATTTATCTTCCTTCTGTTCGGGCCCTCAGGCTGTATGTTTGACACCCCTCATATAGTCTGCTTCCCTTTCAAATCTAATGTTTCTTTGTTTTGTTTTTTCTTTTCCTACACAGGGAGCAAGTGCGAGTGAATGGATTTGGGATGTTTGTGTTCGTAGTTTATCCCGGTGCATTTGTGGATCTCTTCACCACACACCTCAACCTCATATCGCCTACTCAGCAGCTCCGTATCTTCTGTGCCGGTAAGACTTTTTATCCTGAGACGTGCTGATGGCTCCTTACAGCAGCCTGATTGTGTTGCCAGCTATTAATCACAATTATTACAAGCATGTTGTTTTGCCAGCAAAGGTCACTGTGAGGAGTTTATTGCTAAGCAGCAGACAGCTGCATCGCATCAAATCATTTCACTCTGCAATTAAGAAAATTAGAGCTTAATGAATTGATTGGTAAGCTGGCAGTCATTCTCGCGTGAATGTGACTGATGTCTGCCATCGTAGATCATCAGAGGGAGCTGCCTAAAGCCGGAGTATTTTCTGTGTGTGTGTGGTCTGGTTTGGAAGAAAAGTGCAGTTTGATTAGAAAATAGTCAAGTAGTCAGTTTGGAAAATCGATGTGCTGTAGGAATGACAGCAAAACTGTTAAAAATCAGGCAAGGACTTGAACTTGATTGCCAAATAAACACAATTCCCATGATCACGATGAAAACCACGAAACAAAACTCACTAGTTTAACATTTGAAGTTTTTTCTGCATACTACCTGTAAGTTGTATTGCTCTTTATGTTCTGGCAAAGTAGAAGTTATGAGAACAGATCTTAGGATGAATTAAAACACAGATGTCACCAAACAAAGTCCCCGGTCACACTGGCCTAGAGTCCGGTTGTTGACACATTAGTCACTAACAGGTGTACGGTTGCTATCAGATTGCTTTAGTTGACTTTAGTTCGTTGCCAACTACTCTCAACCATTCACCTTCAAAGTAAAGGTTTATTTAAATGTGTTATTTTCAGTCGAGAGGCGCGACTTTCAATTTGAAGGCAAAAGTTCTCAGTGTTTGCAGGGGGAATCAGCATTTTCTTTGCAAACGGCAGGCGGCCACAGCAACCTGCAAGCAGCCGTATACCAGTCACATGATTTTTCACACAGTTTTCTGCTGTTTTCTTTCCGTGTTCATCAATTTTCACAAGATCCCCGACATTACTGGCTAAAACGCAGCCCTAAACTATGACCGAGCCTCCACCGTGTTTTACTGATGACTTCAGATACTCATGATTATGTCCCTGCACACATAACCAATAATTTCTGAATTGAGATTGATCACTTCATCAAACCTGTTGCTGCAGATTTTCAGTCCAGTTCTTGTTCACTGTCCTTATTAAGAATACCTTCATCACAGACACCTTTCGACCGAGAACATTTCTGATGAGGCGTTGGCAAACAGTAGGTGAATCAACCATCATGGTTGATTCACCTACTGTTTGCCAACGCCTCTCTCAGCATGGTCACACCATGCTGAGAGATGAGTTTTCAGCTAGTTGTTCTTTGAGAATCACATAGACTCAAGGTGATACAGTTTAAAATTGGTTCTTTGCTAAATGTTTTGTTACGTGTAGACGAAATTGGTTCATCAGTTGAATTAGATGCCCTTTTGTTATCAGATTTACAAACTAACAAATTAGTTTTGCACATGGTTGACGCAGCCACGATTCTGTATACTGGACCATTTTACTTTATTTGGATTGCTGCTCACACCCTTCCATGGCTGCAGCTCCCCAGCTGCCAGCCACACACATCCACAACAACAACCCACAACAGCACTCGTGTAGAGAAATTATTAGCTGGGTCATGCGTACTATATGTGATGTTTTATGTTGTTTTATATGATTATTTATTCTATTGTCTTTGTATTGCTTCCGACTTGTATTTGGTCAATTCAGAAGCTTTTATTTTATGTTCTCTCAGGCAGTTTAATGCAAAAATCCCAATCACCTCATCCTAATGAAAGCATTTCTGAATATAGTGAAGAAAGCTTGTAGTTTGAAAATGAGGGAATGAGGCCTGTTATTGCAGTGAAAATAAAATTAAGGGCTTTCTTCCTGCTTTGTGATATTTCTTCACTTTATGAGAGAAATAAAATTTTAATGATTCAGTCAAAGACTAAAATGACTTTGATTCATTTATTTATTTTTGCACTAAATCATGTCCACATTTTTTGCGCAAAAGTAAAACTCAGGTAAACAGAGCCACACTTTAATGTAGAGTGCGGTAAAGCTATTTATACGGCTCTAAAAGATTTTCAATAATTTTTTTGAGCCTTGGAAATGTCAAGCTGGTCTAGTCGGGGCTGAGCTCCATACAGATGCTGGTACAGCTGCCAGAAGTTCATCCTGCTGGATTTCCCTTTGGTGTTTGCAGCCTTTAGAGGGCAGTGGAGAGCTGTTGTGAAACCGTCTACCTGTCAAGTGAAAAAATCCTCTCAGGCTTTGCTGAGAAGAAAATCACTTGGTGGGGACTCCAGATACAAAAACTGAGATTTTCAGTCTGTTCACGTGACGAGAGAGAAGCTTTTCCCATTAGGAGGGTAGTGACGTAATAGCCTGCTGTGTTTGTTGTTTTTTGCTCTCGCTTTGCACAGCGAAGATTGCCCTGCGTGCATGGGGGGGGGTTGTCAGACATAACATGTTTATTATTTATTCCTGTAGAGATA
>VUQR01031465.1:0-10617 GCA_015108515.1 Hemichromis elongatus | reverse complement strand
CCCCCTTTTCTTTTTGCACAGTCGAGGAGCGTGTCAGGTTCATTTCACTGCGTGTTGTACCTGTATAACCTGCATGTGACAAATAAAGAATCTTGAATCTTGAAGCTACAGCAGCCTCCAGTTTGTTTTCCCCGACATGTCCCCCTAGTGTACAATTTAAAAAATTACAACAGAAATGACAAGCCACCCTCTGACTCATGAAATAAGTTGGTATCGGTTAACTTTTACCAGTATGAGTACACACATGTTTTACGATATCGGCACCGATACCCGATACCAGTATCGGTATCGGTGCATCCCTAAAAATTTCCATACCAGAACTTTTTTATATTAAACAAGTTAATCTAGAAGTGATTCTAATCATACATACAAACAAATTAGGACAGGAAACACTGAATTAATATACATTTTATTTTATATTATAAGGTAAGATTAAATATTACATGGTTCTGTAACCACTACTTTTAAATCTTCTCTGTTGTTTTGCATAGTAACAGCTCAGTATCCCATCTCTGGCCAGCACAGCAGTCAGGTCAGTCCATTTCAATACCCCATAAAAATCCAATCCAGCAGCACTATGACTGATCAGCTGGAAGGATGGGAGTTTAAAAAATATAGTTCTCATACCTAACCCTTTCTGACTATACTAGCAGGTTGTATTATAAACAAACTAACATCTGCAATCTGCTTTTTAATTTCTTTATTATTATATATTTGCAACTGAGGCAGACTCGCTGAAAACACTGCCCACTTTGAAGTGGATGCAGCACTCTCAGCCATCTCATTTTATAGAGTTGGAGTGAATGTTGAGAACAGACTCAGTAACGTTAATGCTGACTTCAGTGTTTTAAAGCGGTCTCAGTTTTACAGTTTTTATAAGGCAGAATCTCTTTTGTTTTATGGGTTCAAGGTGAATTTTTATTTCCTTTATATTTTTGGAGTTCGTGTTTGTTCCACTTTGATTTTACTGTTGCAGTGCTCTTACTGATTTTATTTTACAGTGGACATTTAAAAAAAAAATAGCCTCAAGGCTCAAGCAGGAATAATGTGTCGTTAACTCAAGGCAAACATCCAGAGTGGGGCACAAAGCTTATCCATTTAGTGTTTTGTTTACCAGTTCTCGAGATGAACAATTCCCTAAATACAGTCATTAGCTTCCTGATTCTATAATATAATTTTCTTACACTTATCTCAGAAACAGGAAAATTCCAGTTTTTCTTCTGTATGCATTCGTCCTCTCACGCTGTGTTACAATATTTGCCTTATCTTATCTTTAGCTGCAAGAGGTAATTTCAGACCAGAAACTTGTGGCTACGTGATGCAGTTACATAAGGTCTTTAGAGTCAGGTGTTTGCATTCAGGCAGAACTTTAAGATGTATAATATAATTTTGCAGTTTATAAGCTCAGGAGGTGCTCTTTATTCTGAGTAACTGACTGACATGAGTTGTGTGCTAAATCACTATCGCATACTGTGCTGTGTATACGACATACTGTGGTGATTGCAACAGTATGATGTTTTATTAGTTAGCATGCTAGAAATATAGGTTAATTAATTATTATAAATTACTTTAATAGGGGCAAAAATGTGATCTGCAAAATTGTTTGTTTTGCATATCGTTCTGAAGATTTTTCACTATTCAATTCAATTTTATTCAATTTTATTTATATAGCGCCAGATCACAACAACAGTCACCTCAAGTCGCTTTATATTGTACAATAATACATACAGAGAAAAACCCAACAATCATATGACCCCCTATGAGCCAGCACTTTGGCAACAGTGGGAAGGAAAAACTCCCCTTTAACAGGAAGAAACCTCCGGCAGAACTCAGGCTCAGGGAGGGGCGGGGTCATCTGCTGTGATCGATTAGGGTGAGAGAAGAAAAAACGGGGTTAAGACATGCTATGGAAAAAAGGCAGAGATTAATAACAGGTACAATTCAATGCAGAGAGGTCTATTAACACATAGTGAGTGAGAAAGAATGGAAAGGAAAAATTCAGTGCATCATGAGAATCCCCCCGCAACCTACATCTATTGCAGCTAAACTAAGGGAGGATTCAGGGTCACCTGGTCCAGCCTTAACTATATGCTTTGTCAAAAGGAAAGTTTTAAGCCTAATCTTAAAAGCAGAGATAGTGTCTGTTCCAAATCCAAACTGGAAGCTGGTTCCATAGAAGAGGGGCCTGAAAACTGAAGGCTCTCCCTCCCATTCTGCTTTTAAATACTCTAGGAACAAGTAAACCTGCAGTGCGAGAGCGAAGTGCTCTAATAGGGTGATATGGTACTACTATCTTGCATAATTGATTTAATTCTCTCACCTCCTTATTTGTGTTGCTTTGCATTGTGAGAAAACAATCCAGTAACAGCATGGTCAGTCTTTTGTATTTAACATGCAAGTGTGCAACTGCATGCTTTATTTTCTCACTTCTCTCACAGTTCCAGTCAGCCTTGGAATTATTATGTTTTATGGATTTGGGAAGTGCTATATGTAGTTTATTATAGCAAATATAATGTGTGCAGGCTTCTACACAAGTTTACTGCTGCATTTTAAACCAAATTTCCCTTGAGAATAAAGACAATTGATCAATGTATTTTGGCTGTAACTGAAAAAACCCCTAATCATTTCATGTCATTTAATTTGGAAATAATTACTTGTCAAAGGTTTCAGGGTTTTGTCTTTCCAAAGAGGTGAACACTTGTAACACTTCGGGGATTAAATATAAATTTCTTTCTAATATGAAAGTTTTGACCCACCACATCATAAAGAGGATTTACAAGTTGCATTAAGATGAGATGCTTTGCTGGGTCTGCATTTGTAAATGCTTTGTGCTTCTCTCGAGCTCTTTTAGAAGCCCTTTGAACATTCTTCATAGATTGTTTTAGGAGGCTAAACTGTACATAATATAGTCCCTAATTTTTTAAAGAAAGGTTTCTTTTGTTGTAATAACACTGCAATGTGAAAATCCCTGAATCTAGAAATTTACCATAATAACAAAAAAAGTGTTGACATTTTTTTCATAAAACAGTCATAAGAAGGGACACGTTCAATAATATTAACTTGAAATGCTTCGGTGTGATGACAGCATAAGCAGAGGCAAGGAGTAAGAGACAATAAGATGATCTGTTGTAATTTACTGGTGTTTTAATTGGCAGCACAATTATGATACTTGTTGGTTGACTGAAGCAATTTTGTTCATACTAACATTTAAACATGAATTAATGACAGTTATAAAGAATATATCCTCTTCCCTCCTGCTTGGTATTGGAGCTCAGCGCCCCTGTTGTTTCTGCTGTTGTTGAAAAAGACCATAATGACAGTTGTGCAGTAGGTCCTCTTCCCTCCTGTTCAGAGTCGAGGAGCTGATGCCTCCTGTTGTTATTGTTATTGCTCCTGTGGTGTGTTCATTAGCTCAATGCCCCTGGTGATTATGCCAGCTCTGAGTCTTCTTTCCTTCCTCCCCGCTCTCCTCCACCACAGGCGCTGTCTTCCCTTTGGCATCCTGCCATCATAACAGTGACCCGGGGGTATGCTGTTCAAAACTGAGTTGTTGGTAGCGCAAGGTAAAAAAAACAATGAAGTTTGGGGAATGACAGAAACACTTAAGTAATATAAAAGATGTTTAAAAGAGTACTGTATTCTGTATTCAGCACAGATGTCTTTGGTCCTAAAAGGAATATGTATTCTCATGGTCCCTGTGATTTGGGCCCAAGGTTGTTGTTTTTTTTTTGACAATTTATGATTCATTTTTGCTTTTCAGGATCAGTTATTTTGAATTTTGAGTGACCAATGAATTGTTTCATTTGCTGTGCCATCTCTGACTCATGCAATCCACGTGCTTTCTGTGTTTCCTTGCCTTTGAATTCACTGCTATTTATGCCTTGGATTTGGGGCTTTGTAGGTTTATGGATTTTGCTTTATGACTTCTGTTTCTCACATTCTGCATTTGGGTCCACAAACCATCCACAATCAACACAGCTGTTTTTCACATCAATAGTTTAAAGTGAAGTCATTGTTTATTATAATAATATACAACATACTGTAATATTTGCAACACTTTACAGTGTTAAACCACTGTTGGAAAAATACAGTACTCCAAAAAGATGAATTCAAATCAGAGATTTGCTATCTCTGCTCTCTGACTCCCCCTCACCATGTGCTGAGACATCGTTGGGCAAGACCCCAAACTGCATCCAGAACCAAGGATAAATTTAAATGTGCATGAAAACTCCCACATTCTCCTAAAAAAAATCTATTGCTGATCTTTTTTTGTTTGTTTTTCTAAGTTCATTCTGCTCATAATTTGTTTTTAATTTAGCACTTAAATGTGTAAGTACTACTTTGAATAATGCAGGGAGATGAAAACCTTGGAAAATACCTTTCTTCTGAGATGAAGATGAAGAAAAAATAGCAGAAAAAGAATCAGTGAAAAAATGATGTCTGATGGATTTAATTATGAATTTTATGACTTTTATGAGATGGGTATCACTATATTAGCTGCAGTCTAGAATCACTGCCCCAATCACTACAGAGAAAAAGAATGGACACTGGTTTATCTTATTATTTCAGTTCCTTTGTTTAGGTTTAAATAGAGTTCAAGAAATAAATGAAAATAAAACATTACTAGTATGTCACACATGTAGCTCTGTCAGCTCTAGTCGTTCCCCCGCAGTTTTATTAAGTAAAAATGTTCAAGGTCCTTTCTGAGTCCTTACATCTCATGTGTCTATTCACAGTCATTACTCACACACAGCGCAGAGCTCCATCATCTGTGAAAGCAACATACAGTAGACAGGTGCTATTTGTTCAGGGAGCAGTCACGGAAGTGTGAAAGGAAAAATCAATTTCAAAATCTCCCCCAATGATAACAAATGCAAACAGTGCGTACACACAAAGCACTCTTGTGTAAATCCAAGAGATCCCTGATTCCTCGGGGTCATGCAGCCACATGAATCAACGGGCTCAGTCAAAATGCAGTTGCTCCTTGGGTTTTATTGAATCTAAAGATGCAAGCAGGGCCACATCTAGACTGTTATGACACATCTTTTAGCACAAAGGCTGTCATAAGATGGTGTTAACAGTTAAACTCGAACTACAACAAAATCCCTCAGAGAACTAAAACACCAGCGTACTGACTTATCTCTACAAATTAGTGTAAAATGTTTGTTTGTCTGATCTTTTCTACAATGAGGAATAAATATAAAAGAAATATAAAGATGCCAAAGAAAAGAAAGGAAACACTGAAATTTCTCCAGGACATTCAAAGGAAGAAAATTACATTCTTGCCTAGAATTACAACCCCAAATCCAACAAAGTTGGGGCAGTATGTAAAATGGAATTATGAAAAGAATGCAGTGAGTGCAAATTAAAGCACATATATTATTCAAAATTCAACAAAGCATATAAAAAAAATGAAACCATTTCAGAAAAATCAGATCATCCCAGATCTTAAAAAAAGTTGGTGCAGGATCACATTTAGGACTGAGAAACAGCCCCCGTTTTTATAATTCACCCTCATACCTTTAGAGATGGTTGCTTTTGAACTGAGTTCTAATAACAAGCTCGATGTTTCCTACACTTTTATTTTCAGAGGGCGTGGTGTCCACTTTTTCCAAAAATAATGTCGCATTTGATTCGTCTGAGCACAGAACAGTTTTCCACTTTGACTTAATTTATTTGAGCTCAGAAAAGATAGTGGCATCAAGTTCGCATATGGCTTCTTCTTTGCCCGTGCAGCAATTTCCATGACAGAGTCATACCTGTTATTACAGCAGTGCTGCCTGTGGGCACAAAGATCACAGGTGTCCAGTATTGATTTTCAACCTTGTCTCACAGAGATTTCTCTAGACTCTCAGAATCTTTTCATTATGTTTCTACACTAGGTAAAAGTCTGTTTAATGTTATATGTAGGACATTTATTCAATGCCACCATACAATAGCACAAGAACAATAGCAACAATACAATATAATAAACATGGCAAAATAAAATTTAGACACAAGGTAAATTAAAAAAGAAAAAAACATAAGCATGAAAGTATAAAAGCAAGTATAAAAGCTGAGCATGTAAAAATGGACTAAGACACAATCAGGTGTATGCAATTCTGAATAGATGGGTTTTAAAATGTGATTTAAAAGTGATGAGAGAGTTTGTTGTCTGGAGATCTGGTGGAAGTGCGTTCCAGAACAACTGAAGACTCTGAGTCCCGTAGTCAGTAGTCAGGCGAGCAGGTGGAACAGACAGAAGGGACGCTGAGGAGGAGCAAAGTGTACGAGGGGGTGAGTACGTATGAGATCAGATCGGACCTTTTTCCAGCCTATAGATGAGACATAACCAATCTAGGCTGGAAAGAAAGAACATGTCCCTCATCTTCTCACAGGCTCAGTCCTGATGGCGAAATAATTTGAAAAACCTCTCACATAATTCTGTTTCATTTGCACAACTGAAATAGCATTCATCATTTGCAAATATTTTAGCACAGTAACTGAAATAGTATAATTATCTCCAATCTGCACATTTATTGGTTGAATACATGTTTATAATCAAACTCCATGATATTATTTCAGAGGTTTACTCCACAAAATTATGAAAAGTTATTCATTTACAGGGAGAATAGTCATTTTAACTGTCAAGTCATGAATAAGAGTTTGTTTTTTGTTTTTTTGCCTATTGCAAAAATGCATTTAGTGTGTAAGCAAAATTACAAGAAATTGTGAACATAGAGGAGCATGCTGGAATAAACATGGGCTGCCACAGGAGGACAAAGAGGACTCTGTGAATGTGTGACAATGTGAAGCAGCGCAGGGGAAAACAACACAACATAGAAGATGCACCAGTAAGCAAAAAACAGTTGTACACGGCGGTTCTTCCCCTGGTACAGTCGATGTGAGGTCTACGAAACGCTGTGGCCACACAGAGCGATAGGACATGCAGCAATTCACAGCACTATTTTATGTCTGCTTCCACAGTACACATGTTTTTAGTACTGATATTAGACATGATTTGTCTGGCTTAGTCTTCAGTCTTAGATTGAATTTTCTACGTGTTTCTGTTTCCTATGTTGCAATTGATGTCACCACTTCAGGAAAATAAAATAGTTGGAAAATGGAAATGGAAATGTTCATTTGCTCTATAATGTAAAATCACGTTGTTGTGCAAAATCCGCATCTGAAGAAAAAGTCAGTTATTTTTAGAAAAATCGCAGCCTACCGCAGCAGTAGGTATTCGCTGTCAGTAAAAACACTGTTACGAATACAGAAGATGGGGAATGGAACTACTTGAGCCCACCATCATTTTCTCTAAATATCTAAACATTTTGCTCACCTTGGTTCATTGCATAAGTGATTTTGGTGGTAGCTGCTTATTCCAGCCATCCATCAATTTTCATACACTTGTGTTGTGGGAGGGCTGGAGCGTATCCGCTACAGGGCAACAGCTGGGGTAGGGACCAGATATTAGGAACACATGACTATTTGCATTCACATCCACACCTATGTGTGATTTGAAATCATCAGTTGACCTAACTTAATACCATGCCTTTAGAATGTGAGAGGAAACTGGAATACCTGGGGAGAACACACAAACTCCACATAGAAAGTCCCAACCAGATGTTAGATTCAAGCCCAGGGTATTCTTGCTGTGAGGCAACAGGGGTACCGCTCTTCCACGGTGCTTCCCATTGCTTATCCACTTACACAAAATTTCATTTTGAAGCGTTTGATCAACTTGCAGACTGCTTTGATGCATTTGTTTGAGCTATTTTGAGACATGCATCATCCATGCCGAGAGCTTCCAAAAATATTTTAAGAAATACACCAAAGCAAACAGTCAAATATTGCCTAAGGCATCAACGAGGTCAGTAATTCTCATATTATAATTATATGCATTTAAAGGGGTAATGATAAAACAGATCACAGATCAGTGTACCTTATTGACACTTGCTCTCAAAGTAAGAAGACTGAGAGAGAACGATGACGGCATGGCCTGAGAACATGTTGCTATTCATTTTCTATCTTAAGCAATTACTTCTGACATTGCACATCAACTGTGACAAACTGTGACAGCTTGCGACATTCAGGACTGACAGCGCGAGGAACATGACAGCAAAATGAACCTTGAGATAAAGAGAGAGAGGGTGAGAGTAAGTCTGCAACGTGTCAGAAGCAAATAGCTAAACATCAGCAGGGCATTACTGGGTGAACCACGAGGAGGTGAAGTGGACATAAAAGGGTGAAGAGGATGCTGCTGTTGGGGGAAGGCACCACAGTCGTATGGATAGGAAAGCTATTTTTATGCACTGAAAGCACAGCAAGACAACGCCTATTGCTTAGCACTTTAATTTTAGGGCACAAGCTCAAAAATATGAGGAACGACCTGTGCTGATAAGGTTTGTAGTCAAACTTCATTTTAGGTCTGTCTGCCTATCATAATCCGGCACAGAAACAGAAACAGTAGCCCCTGGCGAGAGTTACTAATAAGGTAGGAGTTCTCGGGACTCTGGTGAATACTAATGAAGAGCAAAAGTATTTCTCATTAGTCGGCCTAATACTGTGCTGGTGGACTCGTTCAGTCGAAGCTTTGTGTCTGCGAGGTGAAAAGCAAATTTGACATTTTGAAAGGGGCTGATGGGAAGGAACAAGTGTTCCCTAAAGCAGATCCATTTTCTCCACAGTAACTAAGGTCAGTCAAATTTAGAGTCCCATATTCATACAAAACATAGCTTGGTCATTATTTTACATTACGTCTCATTTGTGTGTCTACTTGTTCGTCTGCATATAAATTCAGTTTTGTTTTTTTTATACAAATACAGTACACCGAAAAAGCTTTTTAAATAATAATAATAACAATGATAACGAACTTGATTATATAGCACTTTTGCTAACAAAGTTACAAAGTGGTGAAAATGATTTAAAAGCAGGATAAATAGTAGGAATGCATGAGAAAATTAAAACAACCATGAACCACCTATCAAATATTAATGAAATGTTTTAGGAAAAGACTGTTCCACAGTTTGAGGTTCTCTAATTGAAAAGGTCTGCTGACATTTGTTTACTAGCAGAGGCGCTGGAATAACCAGCAGCACTCCATTCACCGATCTAAGTGCTTGCCAAGGCATACGAGGACTAACAAGTCTGATATAATGTGGAGCAGTGCAGTTAAATGCTTTAAGAGTCATTAGTAGGATTTTAAAATCAATATGAAATTTAAGACAGCGTACTCTTTTAGCATCAAGAGAAAGCTGCCATTAGAAAACGAAGCTCCCTAAATAAACCAAGGCATCCCTGAGGTTAAAGTGTCTCTACTAACCTTTACTGATGTGTCCAAACTGAATTGTGTCCTGAATAAGCTGCTAAGTATGGGTATTTCTGTCATAGTGCAGAACAGGGCAAAATAATAATAATAATAATAAAAAACTTTGTCTGTTTTTGGTTTAAAGAGGTTTCTCTCATATCCATCTGTGGTATTTTTTCACGTCTTTCCTTTAAAAATTTAGAATGAACACAGTGAACTATACTGGAAAAACAAGGAAATATAACCTCTGGGCTTAAATGTTCCAATGCAAATTCAGTCCAATTTCAGCACCTGGAATATTCTGTGGTATTGCTATGGCTGTCTCTAGCTGCTGCCATCACACAAATTGCTGTGAAAAACCAACAAAGAACACCACATTTAAGATTTAGTGAAGGGGAGAGACAGAGAGATTTCATTCACACTGTTATGGAGGTCTCAGTTGATGCACTGCAGAGAGGAAAGGAGGCAAGCAGGGTTGGGGATATGAATAATTCAGCAGCTCTGCCACGGTGAGCCCTGGATTCCCATCCTCCACTCCACCAGCCTCAATCCCAGAGGAACCATAGTGGGGTTGTAGTACAGCTGAGCCGGAACTGCATTCCCACTGGTGTCACATTCCACAGTGGAAATGATTGCAGAGCAACCTTTGGTGTTCAGGTGATGGGAGAAAGCTGCAGAAATTCACAACTTAAACCAGAGATTGTTGTTGTTTTGTCATCCTGATGAACCTGATCAAGGTCCTCATACATGAGTGGAAGCCTTGAACTTGGGATACATCATTATGAAGCACCACACTACAGGGAAGAGCGGTGATTGGCATGAGAGAAAGTTTGAAAATGTATTCTGCTATTTCCCTGAGTGTAAGCAGCTTTGGATGAGAACATCAGTGAGATGCTAAAAATGCAAATTTGATGCAAAATCTAAGCAAAGCAAGCAAAAGTCAAAAATACTGTTAGAGCTACAGACAGACAAACAGAGTTACTGATACAGGGCATCCCACAGTGAAACAAAAAAAACACTTTTTGGAAGCGCAAACTCTGTTCAAAGGCATGTTCTTTACTTCATTTGTGTTTTAAAAAGGAAATTAACGAGGAAGGCTATCATCAACTAAGTTCCCTTTGCAAAGCAATCACCAATATCCATAAATCAGCTGCAGAGCAAAGCACAATCCCTTCTCTTTTAATCTCTTCAGTTCCGAGTGTCTCACACACACACACACACGTACACAAAGAGAAGCTGATGTCTCCTGATATATGCAAAGTGAACTGGAGGGATGATAAGGAGACAGGCTTTAATGCTCTATTTAAACACAAAATGCCTCATCGACA
>VUQR01031463.1:0-17320 GCA_015108515.1 Hemichromis elongatus | reverse complement strand
CTTAGTTATGCTGCAATAGATGTAGGCTGCTGGGGGATTCCCATGATGCATTGAGTTTTCCTTTCCAGTCACCTTTCTCACTCACTGTGTTAATAGACCTCTCTGCATTGAATTGTACCTGCTACTAATCTCTGTCTCTCTTCCACAGCATGTCTTTATCCTGTTCTTTTCTTCTCTCACCCCAACCGGTCACAGCAGATGGCCGCCCCTCCCTGAGCCTGGTTCTGCCGGAGGTTTCTTCCTGTTAAAAGGGAGTTTTTCCTTCCCATCATCGCCAAAGTGCTTGCTCATAGGGGGTCATATGATTGTTGGGTTTTCTCTGTATGTACTATTGTACAATATAAAGCGCCTTTAGGCGACTGTTGTTGTGATCTGGTGCTATATAAGTAAATATAATAATTGAATTGAATTGAATTAAAATGCAGCTCTGCCCAGTACTTTGCATTTGCTACTTCATTTGAAATGAAGAACAGGTACTGCTGCCAACAAAACAGTAAACAAGAAAGTAGACATTTATACATGAATGTCAGTCCCACAGCCTAAGTAAACCAACTTCACAAATACTGCTTATATAAAGAAATGCAAAATAGCAAACAATGGCAACTAATGGGGCCATTTTTGCTTTATATCTGAAAATACACAAAAACTAGACTTTTATTCCTCCCACAAGACCTCAAAAGTCTCTTAATCTCATGCTCAAGCTTTTCATACATTTTTGGTTTACATTGATTAAAAAAGCTTCATTAATGATTGGAAAAAAATATTCCGAACTGTGCTCTAAAAAACATTTAAATGCATGTTGAAACAGATAAGTAAATAAATACTGCATAAGTCAAGAAATGTGATTTCAAAGAAAATTGACCTTTGACCTTTAACTCCAATCCTTTTTTCATTCCTTTTCAAGCTTTGATGTGTTTCGGCAGCCACACACTGATCACCTATTGCGGTTAACATGCATTACTCTGTGTTATGCATTTCTGATGACGTATTTGTTTTAATATGAGTACCACGCAATTTTACCAGCAGGTGGGGCTGTCTTCATACATATAAGTTGAAGAGTCACTTTGTTACTTATAATTTTAAAATAGTTGGTCGACTTAATTCTTTGTCCCGTAGATTCAACCAAGTGCCTGAAACATTCCTTTGAGATTTTGTTCCGTATTGATTTTGACCTGCTGGAAGCAGACCATGCTTTCTCGTTTGTCTTCTCTGGCAATGATAATTGGCATCCGTCTTGTGTCAGTGATGTAAAAGACGGATTTAATGCGACACGACTGTTCAAACAGCAGTCACTGTTTGCAGTACCACTGCTCAGCCTTAACACCTGGCTTTCCTCCGCCTGTGTCTCCCACGGTGTGGGTTTTATTAACAATTTTGATGCCTTCTGGGAGAGGAGGCATCTTTTTGGGGCAGATGGGCTCCACCTCAACGCTTGGGGATGTTGTCTGCTGTCCGCCAATTTGGCATTTGGCGTACAGCACTCCCACACACGGCCCTGTCATTACCCCAAACCCATATTACTTGTTGACCTGTCCGCCACTGACTGATGTCCCCCTGGTCCCAGCTCCTATATTTGTTCCACTTTTACCAGTAATACACAAAACTCTGGACTCGGACCTATCTCTCCCACAGTCAACACAATACCCGCCATAATCACAAACAGAGAGCAACATATCAGAGCAACATTATCATAAATCCAGTAACTCCAAAAATGTTAATAACCTCCGGCCTCTTCAAAAATGTCAACATCCACTAAACTCTACTGTCAAAAATCCACCAGTCTCTATCAGTATGGCACTTTACATGTCTGCTTTCTGTTGAACAAGTCTTTTATTATTAATGATTTAATTTTAGATCATAAACTTGACTGTTTATTTTTAACTGAAACATGGCTGGGTTCGGATGCACCAGTTGTTCTCACTGAGGCCTCCCCCACCAAATTTTAATTATGTGTATGTATTCATGATCGTTTATGTTAATGAGAGTGTGGGGAGTGAGTTGGAGGGTGGGATTTGTGCTGTTCACACTGTCATACCATGATCGGATATGGGTCACATAGGGTCAAAAAAGTTGTATTTTATGCCGGCAGTGTGAACGTAGCTTTAGACATGCAGTAAAAAGTAAAAAAAAAATGTTAAAATGAATTAGCAGCCATTATATTATAGACTTTGCCAGAAAAAGCCTCTTACTTTGTTATGTTAAACTACAGACTAACACAGAAAACCTGTTTACCTCCTCCATTTTTGATCATATCTTAGCTTTGCATTTGCTCAGTTCTTTTTATTCTCCTGAAAAAGCAGGAAAATTTAGTAAATGAGCCTGATTCATGTCCCTGTGGAGTGTAAAATACGGGTCAGGAAATATGAAGGCCACACTGCAGGAAATGGTGCTGACCTAATTGAGTGTAGTAGGAGTGTAGATTACATCCAGTGATTAGAAATCTGGGCAGTGTGTGTTTGTGGGTTGGTGTGTATCTATTGGTGCGCATGAAAGAAAATGGCTACAGCTATACCTTGCAGACAGTAGCATGGAAGTATGGAAGAGTTTAAATTAGTAACTTTAATAAATGATGTCATTTTAATATTTAGAATTTCATTTCAAACTGTGCAAAAAAATAATCTCATTTAAAAAAGAAAAAAAAACAAAAGAAAGAAAAAATAAAGTTCTGAAGAGAGGCTGCTTTTGTTCAATGTGGATGCCATTTTTTCTTTTTTTACTGAAAAAGCAAATAGTTCCCTGAAAAAGTTGTCTGAATGGGGGCACATGTTGCTCTAAAAACCAAATCATGTGCTATGAGTAGGGATAATGCCAAGTAACAATCTTTTTACTATTTACTATTTATTTGGACATCTTATTTAGCATTAGCTAAACAGTTAGCTGTCAGTGAGGTAAAGCATTCATTTTAGAAGCCACTTAAAATAATAGACTAAAAAATTACTTTTTCTTCAAGAAGAGGTTTGCTGTATATTAAATCAAAATATAACATTAATATTATTTTTTTGTACCTGGTTTATAAATGATAAATAGGTGCCTTTTAAGGAACAGACATGCCATCGACATTGTCACATTGTCAATAATCTGCTGTTTAAGCTTAGCATAGGGTCACTATTAACCTCATAAGGGTAGGCTAAAGGCAGCAAATGAAACAGCGTGACACAAATGACAACACGTAGTCACACCAAAATATAAAGAAAAGCAGCATTTAACATTGACATAATAAAGGTCATCGCTGTTTCATTTGCTAATTATACAGTGAGGATTTCCCATCTTTCAATCCACTTATTTCCTTCCTTCCTGTCTTCTTTCACAGCTGCATCTTTAGCCGTTGTCCTGAAGATGACCAATGAGCTTTTATATGTACCATTATTGCCCAGGTGTCTTACTGCTACTGACTTGTACAAATGATAAATGAAGGTTTGTAAAAAATCTACTTCTTAAATGTCTGTGTGCAAGACATTTGACGCAGCTAATTTGGGAAACAGAGCTTACACAACTTGCAGTTAACACAGGATATTACCACCTAAACCTCAAAAACAAAGCATCAAATGCAACAAATGTTGGTAAACTGTCACACTTTGCAGTTCTGTCATGTTGTCATCTTTTTACTTACCTTTTGAACTGCTTACTTAGAACATTTTTCCATTGAGGGAAATAACTTCATGAACTGCAAAGGAAAGGAAAATAAATCTGGGGCTGAAGAGTCACTTGTGTGAAGACTCACAAAATTCTCTTATAAGAGATTGAGCAAATGTTAAAATCAGACGCGTGGAAGGAGCCACAGGCTGGGTGAAGGTTCCAGAATTTGTTAATGGGATTTTTTATTTCCTGCATGCATCAGCATACTTCTTTACAAACTGTTCTTAGGCCTTCTGATCCAAAGCAAGAGTAAAGTTTTTTTTTGCTGCCTGTTTAAGAAACCTGGCACCGCAGAGGCAGAGGCGTTCAAGTGTTTATCTAAGCCTTGAGTGGACGTGGCTTTCCTTTCCTCTAAACTTTGTAACTGTTGGTTATACTTTGCTTCAGGGCTTGTGATTTCAAAGCAATCTTTTCCCATTTGTAAATGTTTGCCTAATTCATATTAAAAAAAACAAACAAAAAACACCTCACCAGGGATCTCACCAAATGTTCACTGGGACTGTAGCAGTATTTTTTTGGTGGTTATGATAGATATAATGACTAAACCAAGATTAGTTTGGTATTGGAATATGTCCAAAAAAAAAAAGACAGAAAGTAATTAGCCTATAAGTATATATACATGATCAAAATGACCTGCTGAATCGTATACTGGGCATCAGAATGGGAAAGAAAGGTGATTTTAATGAGTCCGAACATTAAATGGTTGTAAGTGCCAGAGAGGCTGGTCTGAGTATTTCAGAAATTTCTGATACTGGGATTGTCCCGCTCAGCCATCTCTAGTGTTTACATGAAATGATCCAGAGAAAACAGTCAGACTGTTTTGAGTTGAAAGGAAGAAATTAGTAACTCAAGAGCCTCTCTGAATGCATAGCATGTCAAACTTTGAAGAAGAAAACCACATAAGGTGTCACTCCTGTCAGCTAAGTACAGGAAACTGAGGCTACAATTCATGGGCTCAACAAAATTGGACAAGAAAACATGGAAAAGAGGGAAAATGTTGCCTGGTCTAAATAGTCTCAGAACTGGATATGAGTGACGTAAGAGCATGAATCTATCTTGCCCTGTATCAGTGGTTCAAGCTGGTGGTGTAATGAGATGGGAAGTATTTTCTTTGTATCCTTTAGTACTAACTAAGCACTGCTTAAATGCCACCCTGAGAGTTGTTCCTAATCATGTCCATGCCAGTCTGCACATCTTCTCATGCTTGCTTAAAGCAAGACAATGCACCATATCAAGCTTAAATCATCTCAAACTGCTTTCTTAAACATTACAATGGCAGATTTGTACCAGCCAATAAATTTGCAGTAACTGTGTATGTCAACGTGGAATTAAATCTGAGGAATGAGGAATGTTTCCAACATTGAGTCAGTTATGAAAACAAAAGGGGGTCCAACCCAATACTAGCAAGTTGTACCTACAAAGTGGGTGATTATATGCTACTGTCTTTATCAGGGACTTGTTAATACTTTTCTCCCTTTTTTAATGGTTGCTTAATGGTGTTTAGAACATTTATTTGATTAAAAACAGTGGCTTTGAATGTTTTGTATTGCTTATTTGAAATTCTTTGACTAATGTCGTTTTCACATCTGTGACCCATAATTGCCACAAATGACATTTTCTCATTTGTTTCTTTTATATAAAACATTAATTTGACCAGGTTTAAGCCAATGTATAATGAAAATGGATATAAAACCTGGTTGGACAGAAAAGCTTTCTCATTGCTGGGGAATCCTCGTTCTGACTTCATCATTTACAACTTTGCACCCCTACTGGCTTCTTACCGACTGCCAGTCTTGGAAGTCATTGTAGTATGATGTCACCATTTTCAAGAGCTTAAAGGGTTGACAGGCAGCTAGCTGGTAAGCTTGGGCCCAAAAAGCTGTTTCACATTAGTCCTGCTTGGCCTTCACTTCCACACAATAGCAGAGTGAATCATAGCGCTGGGAACTGAAAGTCGCTGTGACTGCAGACTAATAAATCCCATGGTGAAATGTCTCACCAGTTACTGCATGTCTGCCAAACACATCCAAGTGCAAGATGAAGATAAAAAAAAGATGGTTACCAAACAAGAACACATGACTTAATCAGATACTATTTTAAATACAAGAAGCGTCCAAATTAACAGCAATTAACATTTTAACAGCTGCAGAGGCAAAAAACAAACAAAAAAAAAAAAACTTGTGATGCACTAACACATTGAGCCATGATACTCCTCTGTTTTTGTTGTTGTTTTGTTAAACTCAACAACTACAGTAGGAACCTTGAAAACAAGCGGTCACAATGGCAGATCTGGGGTAAAGTGTTCACCCGCAGGCTAACTGACTGCTTCTTCTGAGCCAGCTCTCAGTAGGAGCCCTACAATGTGCCAGTGCTTTAGTGAAATCTTTGAAGCCCTGTGGATACTGCCCTTTTTTGTTGTACTTACAGAGGGGATCAAACAGAACGAGGTCACTCTTTCAACATGAACTGATTGTACTGGACACTGGATGTTGCTCACAGTTCAGAAGCTAAAGCTTAAATCGTCCTTTCTGTGATTTCCACTTGCAGAAGTCTTTCATTAGTCTTTTTTTCCCTTGCCTTAAGCCCAGTGTAGCTATGCATTACCCTAACCACACAGGATATGTTGGTTGTAGACTATGTTTACTATGTATTGTATTTCTATGGACAGGCATGATGGCATGCTTGGGATAGAACGAGCACAGACACACGCCATTGTTTCTGCTTTAACAATAGGTTTTGTTTGGCTGCTTGACTGATGACATCAGTTGTTTCTGTTTTAGGAGTTGTCTGAAAACCTTCTGGCCTGTCTTCAGACATGTTACAAACATCGAGTTGTGCCGCAGCTCATATATCCTATATGTCTTCCTTGCCCCATAAATCTATATTTTCTCTTGTGTCTCCATTTAAATTCCTTTTTGGCACTCTACACCTCAATCTCTTTACTTAAACAATTTTCAGCTTATTTTCCTTACTTACTATATTTTATTGCTATTGGATTGGTTTCCTACAAGCTATGTACTGACCTGTCTTTTTGTCAACACCTTGCGTTTGCTTTGTGGGTGAGATCTTTTTATAAGATCTCTGGGGTTCTGCATGTCTCTCTCACGCAGCTTCTTTTTCTAAAATAATTTGGAGCCTACAAGTAAACTAAACCTTACATTTAAGCCTCCCCCTTTTTCATCACAACTCTTTCACCACCACAAGAGTCGCTGACACCCAATCCAGCCGCTAACGGCTGTACCCCTTTCACATCTACTTTTAAAGCTTGCATGAAGGGAAACATGTGAGCTTTAATCATAACAAGATGCCTTGCTGTGCTATAAATTTATCTACCATTGAATGAATAAATATTTTGTCCTAATGTTTTGCTGAAGTCACTTCACTGCCCTTGGGGATACTAAAATAGCCAATGAGGTATTAACCTCTCATGTAAAGGTTTTGCTCATTTGCAAACATGCCCATAGCATCTAAGGGCACCAAGAATTAGCAGTTCAAGTTCTCCCGGAGGATGCAGTTGGTTAATTGTTGTGTTGTTATAGCAAATTGCACAGAGACTTGTGCAAAATATCTGTCACTCACACCAAAGCAGTCTCTTGCAGATAACACTCAGGTTACATTAGATTTCAATTTTTATTTCACTTATTTATACCCAATATACAGCTGAAATGTACAGAATGACCATGAGTAGAAATGCTTGAATCTTGATAAATGCAGAGATCAGTGGTGGGCAGAGAAACAGAGGGAAAGAGGAGGAGGAGAACACAGAGGCACAAACACACATGGTTCTAGTTAGCAAACTCCTATTAAAGACAGTGTGGTCTGGAAGAAACTTTACATTTCACAGTCGAAGGGCATTTTTAAGACACTTCTACTCACTGCTGAAAGGTCACTTTCAGCATTTCATGTACCCAGGGATAATGCTTGCCGTGCAATTGAAACGAACATTAGAGGGCAACGTCGGGAAAGTTGGAGCGCTAACAAAAGTCGAGGTCAGCAGTGGTTTATATAGTAAATTAATATACAGCCAAGGAAAGAAAACATATCCAGGTCTAAAGGCACCAGCTTGCCTTAGGAATGTGTTGTATGTTCACAGTGGTAGTTAGAGATGTTTTGATTTATTTTGAATTGGCACAGTAGCCCTGGTAAGTCGGTCCCTCTGGATGTTTTTCTGATTAGCTAGGGTTGGCTGATGATATTTTTTTAATACTAATACAATATACAAGCTTAGTGTCATTTTAAAAGTGAGTCCATTCACTTTTCAGAACTCTATCTCTAGCTATCTCAAAGTACAGGTTAAAAGCTGTTACAGCGAACATTTGATGGTTGGAAATGGAGCAAAACGCCACTGAAAGATGAACTAGGAGAAGCTTCAAAAGTGAGACTAGCACTCCATATGCAGAGAGAACTCTGATAGTAGATGTCTGGGGCAAGGGAGGGATCAGGTGCCTTTGTGTCTGGGTTTCAAGTTTACTGTTTAAGAAAGCTTTCCTTTGCTTTTCCATGCCTGAGTCCAAAGGATCATTAAATTGAAAAAAAGGGGGATCTAAAGCACTTTTACACTCAGATTCATGGAAAATGAGAAAGCAAGGAAACCTTAGTGTAGGTATGTGGGATCATGGCCAATGTGGCTTTTGGTTCTTATCTGAAACAGCAAATCACCTCAAGATTTAAAGTAATCCGTGACTGGCGTTAATTTGAAACAGCCCAAACACAACTCTTAGACTAACCCTGACCACAGATCAGGTGTAACAACTGCTTGTGAATTTACACTATGTGCCTGTGTAAGTCAGTCAGTGAGGATGTTTAGCCTTCATGTAAATCCACCCTTGTATGTATATATAAATGAGTTCATGAGTTGCTAACAGCCTGCTAAGATGATGTTGGCACCAGATGAAAAGAAATGTGCGATCTTAAGTGTTTGCCTGTGGGGGGAGGTACAAGGGATGATTTGTGTCAAATCTTTGGAGCTTTGGAGCTGTGGTCATCTAAACTGCAGCTTGATACACAAAAACAGATTGAAGACAGATGCGACACTATAAAGTAAATCACATTTGATAATGGTGGGCTTTGGTTTCACATTCATAACAATGGATATCTTTAATTAACTTTTTATCTCCTTTATAGTCCACTCACTTCAGAATGGGATTTTCCGGTATTCATTGTGGAATGGAGTGTAGCCGGCCTAAGAAATATCAAAGGCTATCATTGGAGTCATTTTATTGTATGAAACAAACCATATAAACCATTTTTTTGGCTTAGATCAAGCCTTCATGTATTTCAGTTTATTCTAAATGATGCCATTTTAATAAAATGCATTAATGATTTCAAAGGAACAGTTCAAGCTTTTGGGGAAAAGCTTGGGTAAAAAAGACTCATGCCTTGCTCGTGTTGTTGCATTCAGTTTGAAATTAGCTCAGCTTGACTCCAAGCAGAGAAATTCTTGATTTGCACCACACCTTGCCGACTATTGATATTGCACTAGCCTGCCAGGAAACTGTCCACTGTCCTTCTACAAATGCAAAACTATGAATTTGGCTCAAGAGAAAACAATGGAGAAACTGAGCCAGAATGTTAGGAAGACAAGCCCTAGCGCATAGCACCGCAAGCCGAAAGTGATATAATTATTGTTAATGTGCTGGCTGGACCGATGGGCTGGTTCCACATCTATGGACAAGATGCCTTTCTCTGGAAAACATGAAAAACTTTGCCATTATGTTTTTGAGGTTTCAGATTTCTTTGGACTGCAATTGAAACAAAATACAGCAACTGCATTTGAATTTGAAACCTGGTTTGGATCTCATATTTTAGAAAATGGATTTTTTAAAGCTTGTCTTTGTAGATTAGGAGCTAGGTCACACTGAAAATGAAACATAATGGTAGAGAGCTAACAGGACCAGCGTAAAATGCAACAAAACGGGAGGAACAGGAAGTGCTCCTGTCCTCATTACTCTCCTGAAGGAGAAGACGTAAGCTAGTTATTAAATACTGTTTATGAAATACATGAATCACAAAAGCTGGCAAGTGTTTTGTTTAACTATTTGTTTTCAATAAATTTTGCAATGAAGGTGCAACGTTTGCTTGTCATGAGCGTAATAGTCTTTGTTTTGGCTTGAAACAACATTTCCAAATTTTTCTTTTTAAAGTCACCAACAGCGGCACTGTTGAATATGTCACATCAACTCATGCCAGAGCAAACCCGATTGTCACAGGTCATGTCAGCTTCACAGCACCACCCTTATTCACTCACTATTTTTCCTTCCGATTGTCATGACAGACGAATCAGGTCTAAATCGGCACAGAAGTCTTCAATTGCGTTCCCAGGCTCTGTTACACAGGTTTCAAACGTGGGCACAAAAGAAAACAAAAAAAAGTCCAGTAATAAAAATAAATGTCAGTTTGCACTGTGGTCTCACAAAAGGAAGTAATACAAAAGTTCATATACAAAATAGGTATGATTTTGCCATAATTTTGAGACATTATTTCCTTCACAAACTGTTTCAATACAAAACAATACAGACTATAAATATAAAGTATTTTTTTCTTACATAAGGAACAGGTACTAGTGGTGTATGTGTCTCTCTCATAGCTGCTGTTCCTCGAACAGTATCTGGGCGTAGACTGTGCCGCTACGTGATGCCTTGGTCTCTGGAATTGGCTTCACCAAATCCAGCTCTGCATAGGTCAGGTTCTCCTCCACAATCCTCGGCTAGAGATCAAGGAGGACAGAGAAAAATAATGATGGAGGAGAAGGAGAGAGCTAGTTAGCGGTTAGAAAAGAGAGGCTAGAAAAAAATTATAGAACTGCATGAATACATTACATTGCTAAAGATGTTGTAGATATTGGTAAATCATTGGTTTTGGTAACTTTGAGCATGCTGTGTGTAAACACCACCCTGCAGCAGTTTTGGGTTGAGGTAACCTAAAATCTAAATACCTCTTTAAGTATTTTATGACATTAACTTACCAATCTGCCACAGAGCCACTTCATGCCAACAGCAATAAAAGATTGGTTATGTGTCACAGTTTTTTCAGTACTTGTACCAGACCATTCAGACTTTTGGACACTACTAAGTACAAACATGCAAAAAAAGATATTGATAATTAATCATCAGGCATGAATGGTACTCACCAACACCACTTTTCTTGGTTGAGGTTTTAAAAGTTTGGGTTTGTGTGTTTTGTCTCCAATGGGAACTACACAAGAGACAAAAGTTGTTAATTGAACAAATAGAAAATGTAATAGAAAATATTTCCATTGTGACTGGAAATATTTGAAGGTCTCAGTTGCACTGCCATGCTTCCCTATACAAAAGTTGAGAAGCAGAATGGAGGGACTTGCAAATAATTTAACCCCAACTCAAAATGGTACAAAGACAACCTAGTAACAAGAAAATTGTTTCAAACACACAATATGTTTATGCCTTTGGGCAGCACTGCATTAAAAACAAGGTCATTCTGTAAAAGAACACATTTCACATTGAGGCAACTGTTATTGTGATTTAGAGCTGTATAAATAAATGTTGAAATTTATTTAATTAAATACAGATTTTGGAGAGAGACAAAGTACCATCAAGGAGACATTTTCAGGGCAGACATGTCATATTTCAGCAAGACCCCAAACTACGTTTGTCTATCTTACAACAGTGTAGCAGCATTGCTTTGTAATAAAAAAAAAGCAGCAAAAGCAGCTGAAAACATGTGGTAGTAGCTAACAAAAAATATGATTTCTGTAATTAGCTGATAATTATCTCAAATTGTTTCTAAACAAGGAATTCTGGTCATTTTAAGATCTTTTTTAAGACCTAGGGGGAGTGAAGGTCCAAAATAACTTCTAATTTTTTTTTTTTTTTTTAACTATCATTGGAAAAGATTATCCTTAGAATTCCACTTAGGAAGTGGATTTGGTGTGACTCAGCACTGGTTTAAGAGCGGGATCATGTTCCCAGCTAATTTAAGGGAACAGCTCCACAACTTGGTGTATATGTGGAAGGCATCTAATGCCAGTGCATTTTCATATTTCGAAGGGTATGAGAACAATATGAAGTCAGACCAAACTTTTATGTTGGGATTTGCTTACAGTCACATACAAAGGAACATTTTCACAGAACTCTGTACAGTCCTCTGAAAACACTATGGGCACCCCATAACAGTAGCTTGTGGAACCACCTGTAGCTGCAACAACTGAGGTAAGATTTTCTATAAGACTTCATCAATCTCTCCCTTTAATGTGGAGGAATGTGGATCCACTCTTCTTTAAAACGTGGTGTCAGTTCATTAACGTGTACAGGCTTTTGTTTATGCACAGCTCTCTTGAGGTCCTGCCACAGCATTTATACTGTGTGGAAGTCTGAACGTTTACATATGGTTTAGTTTGTCCAGAGGACATTGTTCCAGATTTCTGGTAGTTTGTTCACATGCAACTTTGCAAAACTAACATGTGCTCCCATGTTCATTTTAGAGAGCAGGGGCTTTCAGCTGGCCACCCTTCCAAACTGTCAGATTTTAACATTTAACATGGCCACAAAGGCCTGTAGTGACTGACATATAGATCTTGCATTTTTGGGAATTTTCTAGTATACACATTCCTGTGAATATTGTGATGTGTTACCAAAATGCCAGAATTTCTGCATTTCTAGACATGGTCACACTTGCTGACAATCAGTTAATCAAATGTATTTTATGAGCAGAACGTGCCTTCTACTTACCTTTTTAATTCCTATGGAAGCACTAAGGGTCTACTTAGATTTTCACAATTATATGATCTGCTATTGCAGAAATAATAATAATACAATATGAATATCTGTAAGACTAATTTCAAGTATTCACTTAAGTTTTCCAACATGTTTTAGTACACATTAAATCCCAAACTTGTGAGTACCTTTTGCCGGTATTTCTGGTGGTATCTCCTCTTGGTAGTCTCGGCTCCTTTTCTTCCTGTATCTCCTTTCCTTTTTTGGTAGAGCAGGAGACACACTGATCACACTGGTGACTGTTTCTCCTGAGCTGTAGTGGAATCAGATTAGCGAAGGTTAAGTTCAAGTGAGTGTTAGTTAGTTGTTTTTTTTAATTATTATTACAATTTTTTAGATTCTTTTTGGAGGTGGCTTGCTCATAAACCTTTACCTGTTTTGTGGGCTTTTGACCAAATGGTAATTGTCTGCAAAGACAATATTGGACTGTTATTTGAAATAGATGAAATCACAGACAAAAAGAAGAAAATGGCAACATCAAAAAGAGTTACTGAAATGCTGCTGACCTTTTAGCCTCTTTTTCCTCTGTATGTACTGGCAGGTCACTGTCACGGTGAACATGCACATGCACAGCAGACCCACTGAGCATATCAGCACCGCACACAAGTACACATCTGAAAAACACAAACAGACATGCACCAGTCTAACACTGTAGGAGCTTGTAATATTACTTCACTGTGCACAAAAATGTGAAAGGAAGAAAAAAAATGAGAACATGTTTGGCCAAACTATTTCAAGGTACTGGAGTACATCCTTTGGGTTGGGCTATTTTTATCTACCAAGGACTGTACAGTGCCAGTTCACCACACAAATGCAAACACACACATTCACAGACTAAAAATATCTACACTTACCTTCAAACAAGCTCCACAGGCTTTCTTTGGCCTTGGTGGCCGGTAGGACATGCACTACAGTGAAAATGAGAGAAAAGAAACACATGAAGAAACACTGTGGGTTCCCTGCTGTCTGATTACACACCGGCTCAAGTTTAAATAAAGCTAATTGCAGGAGGACAGGGAGTCTATGTTGGCCTCCTCCCTGCCTGATTTTGTGTCTGAATCACCGTCCTCGGTTAAAAGAAAAAATATCTTATTCAGTCAGGCGTTAGTGCAACAGTTATGCATCTATGTAAACTTTCTCCTCACACTCAGACATAAGAAAAATCAACTTAATATTTTATTCCTTATTAAGTAACTGAGCCCATAAATTAAACAGGAAAGTACTTAATAAAGTCACCTTTGAGGGACATTTTTTATAGATTTCTATAAAACCGGAAGTCTTTTTGCACCCACAGTTATCACCTCCTGGTGGCTGTTTGAAAGAACATGTTTAAGGTAGTTCCACTTTGGGTTCTCCGGAAGTTACATCCATATTTGTTTTTACTGTCCGTGGGTTTACTCAACATCCAAGAGCAGACAGAAAATTTTACACCACCAAAAATTAAAAATAAGCATGAATGGAGAATGAAATGTAATTTGTGTAATGTGTAATTTGAATCCAAGATGTGCTGTATGTGTCCAAGATGAATGCTCCACATGAAATTTCACCCCATACACTCATTCATTTCTCAACCCCATCTGACCACAGGGGTCATAACACTGCTGCACTTTTACTGGGCTGGTGGCAGGAAGCTTGTGAAGTGACACCCACCAGTGCATCTTGAAATACTCTAAACCACCAGCAGCTGACAACAGGCAGGCTCTCCTCCACGCCTTCTAGAGACTTTCCCACAGGCACACTGGGTAACTGACAAATAAGCAAGTATGGAAGTAAGCATACCTCAGATAATCCAGAAGCTACAATATCTATTTGCAATGGATTAAGATCTTTTTTTGTTTTTATTCATTTATTTAGATTTTGGCTTCAGAAAATTAATAGATATTGAAAGAGACTGTGAGAGACAAAAAAAATTGCACACAATCACTTATTTCACAATTAGAAGATGTCAAGTATCACAGAGTAGTATGAAGTTTACAGGAAAGTCTAAAGTCAGAGAAAAGAGTTTCTGCAAATGCTATATGGTTTAGGATCTGAATTTCAAAGGCCAACTACAACATGATACCTTTACAGAATATAAAACTGCAGATGGCACAAATGTTTGAATGCACAAATCAGCCACCCTAGATTCTTCTCAGTCTGCAGTAAGCTTTTCAGGCCCTGTCTAGTCACTGAAGAGTTTGGACTGAAACAGTGGTCCTCAGACTGTTTGTACCTTTGTATTTAGTCGCCATCTGTCAAACCACTAACCCTAATCTGACCGTATATTACCTGCTGTTTGAAAACAAAGCTTTTGGAATTTTTTTAAAAAAAAGAATACTGGATAAATATCAGATTATAACTGTCAGAGTCTAAACCTGTGATGAAAACTATAATATCAGACTCACTGTCCTATCCAACTTCCTTTGACAGTTTCCACTGTTGACCATAGATATATTCATTCTGATACCTCACTCACTACTTTAAAAGCATGAACATAGATATTGATATATTAACATTAACTTATCCAACAAACTTTTGCGTATCTGTTTTTGATTAAGTTACTTGTGAAATATGCTCTTGTTCATAATTAAAAATGAATGAAAACAGTCTTTTCTTTGTCTTATGGTTAGCTCGGTATAGTTGATAGCAATGGTGTAATTCAGTCAATCATATTAACGTTCAACCCTGTGCTCTGGGCTATTATGTTATTATAGAAAAATAATTGCGCATTATTTTTGTTTTGTCCTGTCTACTATCACCTTTGCTCATGACAAGCAAAAAGTAGCATTAGTAAATAATGTAACTAATTTTAAATAAAACCAAAAGTCTCTGCGATCCAACAGCAGCAAAGGCACTGATCAGCCAAAACAGCATCTCACAGTGGGCTGCTCATTTTCTTTGTTAGATATTTAAACAGTCAAAAGAAATGACAAATGATTTAATATAAAGGCAAGCCCTGCCTTCATTGTAAATTATTCACAGACTTAGTCTTGATAACATCTCTGACATTTGTGTGGGTTTTTGTTTTTCCTCACATTCTGTGTAGCTCTGTCAGCGCAGATGCACATGTTGGAATGATCAGAAACTGGATAAATCTAGAGTGCTGTATGCCATAAAGCTGCCTTTATCCTCGAATCGAGAATGTCTTCTTTCTAGTGCAACTTTTGAAAAGCTTCATCACGCTACAATAAAACATTCATCGCTCTCCTTTTTCGTCTCTCAGAGGCACAGCGTTGCATTCAGCTGCCAACTGTATTTCAGTGTTGTGGCTCTTTTTGAGCACCAACAAACCCAATACTGTAAACATCAATACACAGACATGGACCAGACTGAATAATGATCCTCTGTGACTAAATCCATCAAAGTGGATAATTTATTGTATTATAAATGACCAGAGATGAATGTAAGTACACAGCCACATTGTGTGTCTAAATAAAGATTTGAAAAATGCTTTGAATAATAAACCCTTTAACTTCCTGTTGTCTCTATCAATCTTTTCTTCTAAGCGTCAGTCTGTACACTTGTTCACTGTGTCCCCATGTCCCCTTTATGGACACAAACATAGACATACTTTGTTGGCTTCTTAGTCATATGTCCCCACATAGAAAGAGCTATAAAAAGATGTTTTTGGTTTTAATTTTTATTTTATTTTTCCTTCGTTCTGACTAAACCCATACCGCATCCGTGTGCCATGTACCTCTAGTTACCTCAGAATTACCCATATGTTTTACAAAAATACCTAGAGTACACATTGTTAATGCCAAAAGGAGACTGTGCCCATATTCTACATTGCCCTAAGTTTTTCTACAAAGCCATCTAGCCTTTTAGCAGCAGTAAGCAGAGTAATTGGAGTTTTGCTTCTGCGAGATTGTGGGAACACCTGGTCACCTGATGTTATCCTAGCATAAGAATTCCATTAGTCTGATGAAAGAGAAGTAATGTTGAAACTTTTCTGAAATGTAGTATATGATGAATTCAATGGAATTACTCTCCCTAAAAAGGAGTCTTTTTTGGGGTTTTTTGTCAAGTCCTCCACACCAGCAGCATTATGAAGAACTGCAGGCAGCCATCGGACTAATGAAATATTTTTTTTTAGTTTGCCAACAATTTTGAAGTGTGCCAGAGAGTAAAAATGTAGGAGGAAAGACTTCAGTAAGTACATGGGTAAGTAGAAATCAACAAGTCTGCTTAGCTAATTGGATGTGTAAATAAAACAATTTTTTTTGTTGCCTCAAAAGGCTCCATTGACAGACATGTCAAAGTCTTCTTTTCATCGCAGTTCGCTGTCTAGTCCTTTAGCAAGAAAGATGCGAACAATAGTGCTCCAGAATAGATGGGGAGGTGTAAAACGAGAAAAATCTGCAGTGGCATGAAGCACCAAAGCAAGGCATTTGTGTTGCATGTGCCAACTCTTGTTTCTGACTTTCAGTCACTTTGTGGCTAGCTATAAGAACAGATCTATTAAGATTAACGTTTAGGAGAACAAGTGACTACCAATAAGAATAAAGAATACTGGAAGCGACCAGCCTCCAGTAGTGATGTGAGCCGGATCTTTGAAGTGAACGACGCGAGCCGGCTCCTTAACAACACGAGCCGGCTCCTTATTGGGAGCTGTGTTTTGTTTTTTTTTTCCTCGCCCTCTCTCTCTCGCACTTTTTTCGCTTCACTCCGGGCGTGAGCTTGGTACTTTGCGCTGAGCAGAGGGGGAGGGGCGGTAGTTACACGCAGTAGCACAGGAATAGAGTTGGAGAGAAAGAGAGCCAGGGACAACAACAAGAGAGAACATCGTCACATTAGAAAGGTATGGTAATCATCCACAATCCACAACTATTTTCAGTTGTGGACAGTAAAGGATTTAAAAAGTTTATTCATGCAGTGAATCCTATGTATGCAATTCCAAGCAGGAAAACACTCCCAAAAAATCATCCCAGGCCTATATGACAGAGAATGTGCAT
>VUQR01031462.1:0-17957 GCA_015108515.1 Hemichromis elongatus | reverse complement strand
TAAATAATAAAGAATGTCAATTCTGTGTAAATGCAGTTGATTTGTAAAATTTAGTTAGGAAAAGCCTTTTAGTGATGCTTCAACAACTGATTTTGACCAGCTAGTCTGAGATTTTTTCAGCAGAAGTGAACTGTTTACGTCACTGTAAAATCTGTACAATGGTAATTTCTTGACCTGCATTATTTTTCATATTGTGGTGTTTTTGTGTTATTTGTTCCACTTGAATTTCTCTAAAGTAATGGAGTAAACATTATTGTTTCTGCTCAAGTGGCTATGTCTGGCATCCTTATCTAAATGCATGTTTCACCCTATGCACAATGATTGCAAGCATGGCCAAATCAGATATGCAAATTAGCCCTTTTATTGACCAAAATTTATGGACATACTTTGTAATTTTGGCTGTAAAGTGAAAAAAAAAATCTTTAAGGAATCATTTGAATGTTCTCTTTCAACCAAAAGAGTTGAAGAATACGGTAATGTGAAACACACATGTAACAAATAGATGACTTTTTAAGTCCATATTCAGAAAGCCATACCTTGTGAATCCCGTATGCTACCAATAAAGCCCACCACCTCTTCTTTCACAAACTATTTGAAATTAGTCTCTAGCGAAAACGGTAACATGGTTAATGGCATTTAAAAAGTGCTTGTAATATATGCCTTCTGGCAGGCCCATGATAAATAATGGGTATATTCTTCAATGTTAGCTAATTCTAGCAGCGCCCAGTTAAGATTAGTTTGGCACTATGAATAGCTGACTTAATGATTTATTTTTTGAACACCTTGAATTTTATTTACTACAAAATATGTGGTGATGCATTAGGAGTATAAAAGACTGTAAATGCAGTAACCAACAGGTTAGCTGTGATCCAACTCTCCCTGACACATTGAAGAGTTTCTTTCACTCATCCAGCAGCTGAGAGACTACATCTCTCTACAGAGCCACAATAAAAGGAATCTACTGTCTTAGTATGACAGTGTGGTACGTCAGCCGCCCAGCACAAGATGGAAAAAACTTGACCCGGGTGGTAATAACAGCACAGGTGATTGTGAGAAGGTCAAAGGTATCTCTGCAGACCTCAACAACTCCAGCAATGGACTGATTTCCTTCTAGAAAGCAGTAAAATAACATAAAAACATCTACTGCAGACTGAGAGATAGCTTCTTCCCCAGAGCTGTGAAATCCATCTAACTTTTATCAGTGACTTTCTGCACGCCTGCCCATACGGATAGAGACACAAACAGAGACGCGAGAAATGTGAAAGACAAGGAGGACACTGAGACAGAAGCCTAAAGACTAAAAACTATAAGCACAAACCTCATAAAGACAACAAAAAAACATAACTGACACTGGAATATTAACGAAACTTAAAAACATATGAACCCTTTACAGTTTGTCTACTACAATGCTGAAGGGTAGTGCTATATTTTTGAAGAATTAGAAACAACAGTTGATGCTTAAAGCTGGTTTATGTAATTAATTTGTATCCAATTTACCTGTGTTAACATAGTGTTTGAGGTCTGATTGAAGGATTGATATAATAGTAAAGTGTCTGCTGCTCTGCTTTGAATATTGGTTGAATATTCAATATTGAATATTGTTGATTTGTTCTTGTTGAGCAAGTTTAACTGGGTTTTGGAAAGTGCGGTTGATTTTCTGTGGGCGTTCTCTTTTTCAATTTGAAGGCAGCTGAGAGACCACAAGGTTTTGTCTCCCTATGCTCTTCGTGTCAACGCGGGGGGAACTCTCAGAGAGGCCAGGGTCAAAAAAAGGATGCTCAAGAACCTCCAAGGGTTTGATGTGCTGGTTTGCATCCAAGGCCAACATCTGTTTAATCAGGCTGACCAATAAATTTGCGCCACTTTGAGCTCCTGTTCTAACCGTGATTACTTGTTTGAGGTCATCAAGAGGTGTTATTTTTCGAGTGTCCTTGGATTTGTATCGTGTCTCACACTGAAATTGTTTTTCTGTTTTAAATGTCCAGCGTTGTTTGCTATGGTCATCTTTTCTGAAATAATTTTCTGTGGCCATGCCACAGTCTAAAATATAGTCTGGTGGCTGGCCCCGAGTCACTTTGATGAATTTCAAAACATCATAATCCATATTCCCACCCCTATAGCAAGCTCCACGGCTACCAGCCCCAGAGACCACATGTAAATTGCTTCATTATATGGAATATGAAGCATAACTTCAGGTGCTCTATACTAAATTGTCTGCACAATGAGACCAGGAACCACTGCACACAGAGGACGTGCTAGGCCAAAGTCGGTAACTAAACCTTCACCTGCTCCACTCCTGCTAAACAGGTGAAAATAGAGCAACAGGACTGCAGAGTCTTTGATTTTATTGATTTTCTGCTGTGTTTTACTTGCATCTATTTGAAAGTGTGAGTGTAAACACAAAAAACCATTTTATTTTATAAGCTGGATTATGCAGAAAATAGGTTTTAAACAAATTTCTTCCAGTCAGAGAATGTTACATATAATTTAATTTTTGCTTGATGCATAAAGTTAAAAGATTAAAACTACAAAAAGTTTTAAAAAGAGACTTTTTCATATGATTACATTTTATATGATGGATTATGCCAAAAAAAGTAGAACTGGGTTGAAAGATTTATTGCTTTATTACCTATTCTGGTTGTGTGTCATGTTTTAACTGAGTAAATAAGTAACTGAGTAAATAATTACTTTTGAAAATAAGTAATCATAAAAGTAACAGGATTACTTTTGGGGGAAGTAATCAGTAATTAGTTACTGATTTACTTTTTTCAAGTGACTTGACCAACACTGATTATAAGCCAATCAAAAAGCGTGTTGGTTTTGCATCATTCTGAAATCCTGAAACTGACCATTGTGATTTTGTTTTTTTTTTATGTTTTTCTTTTGCATACCTGTCAAGCTTTCATGATCACGTCCTAAATTTCGCAGAAAACAAGAAATTGATAAAAAAAAATATTCTATTTAATTTTAACAGTAATAAACTTAATACATTCATATTTATACATGCAGTGTGTTTATAGTGTGCGTGTGTACGTGTTTTGGCTTGCAAAAAAGACCCTTTTTCAGGGGTGGAAACAAGCTTCTTTAGTCTATCGTTCAGCCTTTGAAGCCATGGAGTGCTCCATCTTTCCTTACATATCATCTTTGGTCGGCTCCCGCCCCTGACGTTTCTGTCGACCGTTGGACAGGCGGCTTGCACGCTGGGCTGTGCCTTCCTCCCTGTGTGTGAGTCGAACGTAGTTCTTATAAAAGTCGTCATGGTTCTCTACTTAGCTTGCTAGCTGTGTTATTTTTTTCCCCTCGGACGACTAAGTCTGTACATAAACACATCAGGTCAGTACTTCCTCACCTCGTTTCTGTCTATTTTCTGGTCCAGCAGAGGCTGATGAACATGGGTGAAAGTTGTTCAGGTGTTGTTCAGACGTTTCTTGAGGTGAGGTGTTAGTTTAGCTCACTAGCTAACCAACCCGTACTGCTTGTGTTCTTAACCACCGGCTCACTGAACCGCTTTGGGCCTCGCTGCTAGCGTTACTTAGCAACTAATCACATCTTTCCCCCCGACCGGGATCTATTTAAGCCGAAGAGGTGACGAGGCAGCTTAGCGCCAAAACACTATACAGAAATTAATTCAATACAGATGATTTTATCTAGAAATTAGGTGTGTTGAGTGAACTCGTAGCAGCAGTGTGCCCTGCTGGAGCTCCGTTGACATTGCGGAGACTTTTGGACTTGTGGAATTTGCCTTTCTGTCACTTAGCCTATGATACCGTTTTCTTTTGGGGGCTATGTGGGAGCTTTGGACGTGGACGTGTTGAAGCTGTGTAGCGCTGATGTCTCACATTCTAGAGAAGAGCTGCTATTCAGCTAGCTGGGAAGGTTGAGTTAGCTTACAGGACATTTTTAGAGCAGCGTTACCAGATGTGCCACCTCATCGACAGTTCCTCGGTCCGGTAAACCACTGGTAGGCAGAGGTGACAAGGCGAGTGTCGCTTACAGGCAAATTCGCTGACCTGACACAAAGATAACTGGGTTTACAGCTCAGCCACAGTGTGCTGTGTGTCAGTGAAGCTGCATTTAATAGCGGAGACGCTTTACATTTAAACGTTTAACTTGGGCTGGTATAATTAAGCTTTTTTGTTTCAGACAACAACAAAAAGCAACTTAGCTTGTTTGGACTAGTTGGTGTGCTGTAGTCTTTGGGACTGCAAAGGCCTTGACATATTTTGCTTGACTGATGCTCCAGGAATATGAGAAAATGGCTTGCAATGAGAGGCAGAAACAATCATGTTATCTATTGAACATGTCACTCTGTGATGTTTGCAGTCCTATAAGAACACATTAAAGAAGTAGGAAGTCTGTTTTTTGTCATCCCAGACCTTATTTATGTCTGTGCACATTGGTATGAGCCAGAATCTGTGTAGGACAGGGGTGTGTCTGTATAATGGCAGCAAGGTGAGGGTTGTTAAATTTAAAACCATTAAAGCTAGATGACACAGGATGCTTTTGGCTCTCTACCTTTGGCGCTTTTCTTTCCCCTCGTTTGTCAGTGCTAGCAGGGGCCTGCATAATCCTCCCTGCAGATGTTTCCTCAAAAAGGAAGCGCCAGAGCTTGACTTGGCTTTGAGATGACAAAAGCAGGAGAGAATGTTCGAGTTATGTCAGATAATGTACACATCTTAAGATGTAAAGGTGTTAGTTTATTGCTCATGGATGTTTAAAGCAGGAGTTTAAAGGGATACCTTGGCAGATAGAAAAGTGAAACTGTGCCTGATTTAGTAGTAAAGTCTCTAATATTAACCTTGTGGAAGAACATGGTGACTTGGGTAACCATTAACTCCTTCCGCCTGGGGGCGAATATACTGAAGAATTTAAAAAACTTCTGTCTTGATGTTGATTTGTTTTCATCCTGTTTTGTGTGGGGGAGGATGGTTAAATCATCTGTCAGAGCAATAACACTCGTATCTAATACTTTAATGGACACTGAGCATGCAGATGTATGCAGTTGTGAAAATGGAAGTCATTTATGTTAATGCAGGTCTCTGAGAAGTCTCGCTTCTGCTTTACAAGCTACTGTCTACCTGTTTCTGTTTTGTTTATTTACACCAGGGAAGAGATAAAATCATACTAAATGTGATTTAATGTGGATCTAGTTAAAAAATTATACATTTTTGCTTGCACCAGTGTATTAAATCTCTTTAACTTTTGCAAAGCTTGAGTATTTGGTGTTTTTCCCGAGCTACAGATTAGACTGAGTCAGTGGCAAAAGATTAACATTACTGCTGTGGGAAATTCTTCACTGTAAGAGGATCATGTTCAGCTGACAGGATCAGCTCACCAATCAGAGCTGGAACATCCTCTGGTCAAGCTCATATGACTTTTGTTGTAGAGTTTTATTGTTTTTCTAATAAAACTGCTTATTAACCTTTTTGCTTTTTAAACTCTGTGCAGAATGAATGTAACAATGTTCATGGGTCAGTCAGGCTAGATGGTAGGGTTGGGCGATATGTGAAAATTTTCCGACCGACAATCTTAAGTCCATTAATCGATGATGGGCGATATATTCACGCATGCGCAGACTTTCGTGGCCACCCCATATCCCAGAATTCCTAGCATGGCCCAGTTTCCATCAATAGCTGCAGCTATTTAGTTTTAATATTACTCTTATTACTCTTTCTGGGTCACAAAATAAACTTTTAAGATATTTTCAGGCGAGAATGTAACTGTGTAAACTTCAGATATCTCCTACCTATTAAGACATCACATATTTGCAAACGTGCTCCGACGTTTTTGGATATGTCTGTTACCCACTAGCTCGATAGCTAGCTGGGGGTTCAAAGGCTCGCTAGACAGCAAACTCCCGGCACATCGTTTTCAAACAAATACTGTTTCTATTTGCTCCATCATTATTAGCAAACATACTCATGGGCAAATAAATAAATAAATCACCCTTGCAAAAACTATTGACGATAAGCAATATATTCGTCCAATCGTCCAACCCTGCTAGATGGTGCAGTCATGCATAGACAGTCTTCAGCTATAGTGCCTTCCTTGTTTCGCCTATTTTTGACCTGAGGGCTTGAGTCAGTCGCCACTCAAAGACACAGCAGGATAAAACTGGAGCACTGCTTTCAAACTGGGTCGTCGCTGCTGATGGCCACCTTTCACTCTCTGCTGAGAAATATCTTGGAGGCTGTATGAGAGCTTCCTTTTTTAGATTGTTTTGGTAAACCTGCGTAGTGCAGCTCTTAGGGCCTTTCAGGAATGAAAGGTATGTTTTTGTGACGCCATTAAACAAGTCCTTATTTCTTCTCTTTAAAGACAAGCGTCTCGCCTCACTCAGAAAAGGTTCACATCATAGTTTATTTTGAAGTGAAAAACTTTTAAAGCTCTCAGGAATTCGATACATACACAGCTTGTTTCATTGTCCTGTGATGTTTTAGGTGTTTGCGGTCAATGGTAACGGGCATAGCTGCATATAATAAAATCATTTTCTTGACATTGTTTAAGCCCTTGAGCTCCTTGTTTTCACTCATAACGTGACAAGGTGAAGCGCAAGTACAGAGTTGTGTCAGTAAGTGACAGTAAATTAAGTGCAAACCCTTGCTTGTATACTGGTAGAATTTCATTATAAGCCAATGTTTTTGCAGATTACAAACACATCCTATACCTATACAGTGTCTAGGCTGGATAAGCTTTATTTGCAGGGTTTTTCCCTGCATATAAAAAATCTTTTTGGTATTTCCCCCAAAGGAAAATCGACAGGATTTTAATAGGAAAAATAAATTGTGCTGGTGTGGTTTCATTTACTTGAGCTTCAAATACATTTTTGTTAATCACATGGCTTAAACTACACAGACTTCCCATTTCTGCCTTGCTGCATATTGAAGGTCATCAGATGTATAAAACATTATGATTGTGATTGCACAGTCACAGTCTTTGCATCTAGTAAGTGACAGACAATTTCTGTTAAAACGGGTGTTCAGCCAGCTTGTGTGCTGAGGTAATCTGAAAAAAACAGGATAATCTGCCCGTGGTCATGTTTCTGCAGTAATCCAGTTTTTAAAAAAGCTGCCAGACAAGCCTTACATGTTGTTTAATGTCAGAATGATAGATTGAGAGAGACCCTCTGTGCCAGAGAGTCTCTGCTCTGTGGTCAAGGTCACACATTATCAGACGTTCAGATGGCAGTACCACAGACTGCATGTTGGTCAGGCTGTGAAGGGGTATTTTTAGGTCTAACTGTGATGTCGTGTATGCCAACATGTTGTCATAACAAAATACCTCCATTAACACAGCACTGAAAACAAAGTCTACAGATCATGGCTTAAAGGCACACTGTTGTTTACTGGTTTAGTTAAATAAATAATTTTTGTCTAAGACACTCAGAGCAGAATTAAAGGCAGAGAATATTCGCTAAAGGTACACATTGGTTATTGACTCATGAGTAAAAATACTTTAGTAAAGGTAGGGCTGTGTGATATAACATAAAATCACTTGTATCAACATAGACATTTCTCATCCCGATAACGATATATGAAAAAATAGTCCATTTTCTGTAAATTCTGTGAATCTCTGGCAACTCGACCTGTGTGAAGTGCTTTCAGCTGGGTGTCGTGTACCTGGAGTCGAGTGTTTTGACCGATGCATGAAACTATATATTTTTAGATGTAAGTTGTAATGGCTGCAATTTTCTTTGTATTTATCAGACGGCGTGCTGCAGGGAAAAGCCTGTTCTAACTTTTGAGTCTAAGGTTCATTTTGAGCAGCTGACAGCTCTTTTTTGCTTCTCATCCGTAAACTTTTTCTATACTCTCTCATGTGATTCTTGCTTAGGTGGTAGAAGAGGTTTGCCATGTTTGAGTCTGTGGTGGTGACCGGTTTGTGGCATAATTCGCATAGTACAGTTTTCTGGTCCGTGTCAGACTTTTCATAACCAAACCATGTCCATGATACCTTTAGGAATAAGGTCCTCGATTTGTTTTGACCGGTCCTTCTGTTTGGAGCTACCTGGTTCTGCCTCATCTTCACTGGCCATGCTGGTATTCTCTGTATCTGCATCCACGTGGTGACTGGAAGCGCCATTTATATTTACTTCATGTTTTTATTTAAGGGTAATTTGTTTGATGCATATTCTGATATTTAATGTTTGAGAATAAAGTATTTCAGTTTATTTTGAAAAATCTTAACAGGATCTTTAGCTTTATTGTTAAAGGTTTATGTGGAAAATAAAAAAGCAGTCTGCAGACCCATTCGATAGTTTTTCTGTTGTTGTTGCTAACGAACTGACGCGTTAAAAACAGTCACTTGTCCGAAACGATAGATGTTATCATATCGTCATCTGATATATATTGTCATATTGAACAGCCCTAAGTAAAGGTACACAAAATCAAGTAATGTTACTTGTTTTGTCTTTCCCTCTCACTCTCAACAGGGTCCTTTTTGTAAGAAGCGCTTTTTCTCCCTTCTCCCTTTTCCTCATTTTTTTTTCTTTTTTCTTTTCTTTTTTGTTTACTAAATTTTGGTGCAGAGAGGAAAAGCATCGCCATCACAGAGCAGCAGGCAGTGGTTTTGATGGTCTGTGGTCAGTTTATATCCAGTGACGAACACAACCCTTGTGGTTCAGATCACAGGAGGAAACATGAGCACAGCCAAGCCCAGTGGCATCAAAGTGCCTAGCAAGATAGCTCGGCCACCTGGAACAGGGACCCCGAAGACCAACCCCAGCACAGGTAGGAATACGTGTTCATCCTCTTCAGCTGAGTAGCATTTGAATGCAGGTAAAGCCTTATTTAAAACAATGTACGTGTTTGGTGCTTTTTGTTTTTTTGTTTTTGCTTGTTTTGTTTTGTTTTGTTTTTAACTTTACCCTAAAAATGAAAATTTATTATTGAATTTGGGGAATAAATAATTAGTATATTCTAAATGCAAGATTTCACTTTGGTACCCCGTTAAGCAGCACGACTTAAACAGATGAGAGTACATTTAGTGTTATATAAATATACATGTATATATATATATATATATACACACACACACACACACAAAGGGTCTGCTGTGTTTGCTCTGCATTTGTGATGTGTCTCTCTAATTCCAATTAATCACTTAATGAGTTTTCTTAAAGTCTGCTCTCTCTCTCTCACCAAAATGCAGCTAAAACTGCTGTTACAGACAAGTCAGCTGCAAGTACCAGCACGGGGGAGTCTGGGAATGCAGAGGAGAGCTTCCAGATTGGGGATCGAGTATGGGTGAATGGAAATAAGCCAGGCTACATACAGTTTTTAGGAGAAACACAGTTTGCCCCAGGACAGTGGGCAGGAATTGTTCTAGATGAGCCAATTGGGAAGAACGATGGGTCAGTAGCAGGGGTTCGATACTTTCAATGTGAAGCCCTGCGAGGGATTTTTACCCGCCCCTCCAAGTTGTCTCGCACAGAAGGAGAGGCTAATGGAACTCAGACGGCACCAACGTCCCGCGCACCATCACCCACTCCCTCAGTTGGAAGCGTAGCCACAAAAACAGCACCGCCTTCAAGTACTGTGACAGCCAAGAAGGCTTCAACAGCAACAACACCCGCTACCCCACCTTCCAACCTTGCACGGACAAACAGTGAATCTGTCTCCAACCTCTCAGAGACCGGATCGGTCAAGAAGGGGGAACGGGAACTGAAGATTGGTGACCGTGTGTTGGTAAAGTTTGCTAAAGTTTGTAAACGTCAGAAAAACCAAAAACAGTTGCTTACAGTTTTCTTCTCTGAACATTTCAGCAAAGCTACAAAAAGCTGAAGGTTCTCCCTTGTGTGTTTTAGCAACGTCAGCAGGGCCCCAAGAAACGCATTACTAATGAAACCCTCCTCCAGTTTTTGGGAAGCTAACAAATGAAACATGGCTGCTTTTACTTGTCATTTGAACCCTTCACTTCTCAGTCAGTCACTCACATCTGCTTATAGATGTTGAGTATATTGCTTCCTCCTTAGGAATTCCTCCCCACCACACACAATCACGAGGATGTGTAGCACATTAAGCAAAGAGGAAGTGTTACTCATGCCTGTTGGGCAGCAGATGAAATGTGCTCAGCATCAACACATTTAGTACACTTTCCAACTGAACAATTTAAAAATAAATTATTTTATAAATAATTTATTTATAAAAATAAAGTTTAAAAGACACACATACACCCCACAATCCTGGCATGTTTTCATCTGTTGCTTTTATAGAATTATCTCCCTTCGGATTTATTACTAAGCAAAGCTGATTACTTTTTAGTCCCCTCTCATCTGTTAAGAGAATTAAATATTGGCTAATCTTTGGTGTATTTCCTCTCAGGTTGGTGGTACAAAGGCAGGAGTGGTACGCTTCCTTGGAGAAACAGACTTTGCCAAAGGCGAGTGGTGTGGCGTAGAATTGGACGAGCCCCTAGGAAAGAATGATGGGGCAGTGGCAGGCACAAGGTATGGAAGCCACAAGATCTACAAACAAGTTGTGTGTAAACTCAACCACACCCCTCTCTTTATTTAACACTTTTATTATTGTGGTTGTATTCAGATATTTTCAGTGCCAGCCCAAGTATGGCTTATTTGCTCCAGTGCACAAAGTCACACGCATTGGCTTTCCTTCCACTACGCCTGCCAAAGCAAAAACAACTGTTCGGAAAGTGGTGGCCACCCCGGCAGGGCTGAAGAGGAGCCCCAGTGCCTCATCCATCAGTACCATGAGCTCTGTGGCATCTTCTGTTAGTGCAAAGCCAAGCCGCACAGGCCTGGTGAGACACTCGTTAAAAAAAATTGTTGTATTACCTGCCGCATTATTGTGACAGACATGTAGCAGTATGAGCATGGCCCCTGTCGTTCTTTCTACAGCTGACAGAAACATCCTCAAGGTATAATCGAAAGATTTCAGGCACCACAGCCCTGCAAGAGGCTCTGAAGGAGAAGCAGCAGCATATTGAGCAGCTCATGGCTGAGAGGGACATGGAGAGGGCAGAAGTTGCCAAGGCCACAAGCCATGTTGGAGAAATGGAGCAAGAAATTACTCTGCTCAGGGATGAGCATGAGCAGGTCAGCTCAGTCACTGGAACTGAACTACAGTTAGAGTTTAGTATGTGTTATTTTTTATATCTTTTAAATGTTTGTCTGTGATTTTGACAGATGGAGGCAAAGATGGATCAGTTGCGTGCCTTGGTAGAAGCTGCAGACAAAGACAAGGTGGAGCTGCTGAATCAGCTTGAGGAGGAGCGTAGGTGAGAATGAGACTGGTGAAAGATGCTCAGGACAATATATCTGGTCCTTTAGTTTCAATGTTATGAGAGACTGAGAGTTGGGCGAGAGCTTTGCTCCCAGTGCTGTTGTGTTTTACAGTCATGATGTAAATAAATTTGTTGTTTGCATCACTCTTGATCACTGCAGTTTAGATGTGGCTTGTGCCTCAGAGGAGTAAATATTTTTCTATTAAATAGGAAAGTGGAGGACCTTCAGTTTCGTGTTGAGGAAGTTTCCATTACCAAAGGAGACCTTGAGGTAATTACACACTGCTAACTTCATATCTAAATTTACACTTCACACGCAGTGGGTTTCAAAACTCCAGTTTACATAAACGCCCCCAAAAAAAGGGATTTAAAATGTTGATAAAGCTAGCAAAATTGGAGCAGCTACTCCAAGGTCCAGTTTGGTAAATTTCAAATTTCAAATCAAACAAAGCTTCGCAACTAGAGTCCTATAGTATAATATAATATGGAGCATGTTATATCACATTTAATCTTACATGAGATTCTAAGAAGTACAGTCAAGTCAATACAGTGTTTGCCCCTATTTTCATTAAATTACCCAATCTGACATCTTGATTTTCAGAGTGTTAGTTTTATGTAACTCCCAACTTAATGCAGGCAGATAAATTATGTGATGATCTGTTTACCAGTTGGTGTTGTTTTGTTGTTTTTTTTTGTTTTTGTTTTTTATCAACTTACATCCCAAGTTGGAATATTGAGAGTGCAGTAGCTCAGTAGTATCTGTGTTCCTATCTAATTAAAGAATTTATTTATTCCACAGTGTTGCACAGGAAACCACCTCTGTTACTCTGAAGGCATCCTAACGCAAAATAGGTGTTTTTAAACATTGGGCTACAGGGTTAGAAACTCAATTTTCCTTCTCTTTAAATGTGTGTACTAACAGTGAAAGAAGCAGATATTTATAAATAATTTTGTGTAGCTTAAAAAATATGACCAACCAAACTAAAAAAAAAATGTGTTAACTTTAAGATGTTGAAGGTGTACTAATGTTGAGCTGTAACCCTCAGTAACCCTCCCAGTTCAGTGACGCAGTCTTATTGCTTCTTCTTCCTTCCCGTCCTCGTCTTTCATGTCGGTCCAGTGCTCAGCATGGAACCACTGGAAATGCTCCTTTGTTTTTTCACTACCCAGTCACAGTTCTATTTTCTGAGCCTGCCCACTGCAACCAGGGAGGAATAACACCTATGTTAAGAGTTAAAATATAATGTAATATATATGTTTTAAGTTTTCTAATCAAACCAGTCCAACGTCCATACCACTGACTGGATATGGTGTATCAGATTGTTAAATATTAGTTAATTTTATCTATCCAATGAAGACCTGGGTTAAACCATGGTCTACATACATTTAAAAGTGGTGCTATTCCAATTTGACAAACAAACTTTCTTTTTAACTCTTATTGTGTTTATGAAAGATTAAAAGCAGAGCATTTTTCTAAGAAATGCTTTTTTAAGCTTCCATAAAAATCTGTACCGTAGCACCAAAATACAGAGAAAGCCAGTGAGATCCTTTCTGTTTTTCGAGCCTAAAATATTTCTGTTACTGATTGATTTCTGTTGGTCACACGTCTTGCCCATGGTGGTCTGATAACTGCTGGTTTCTCATAATACTAAATATATAAAGTGTGGACAGTGGCCTCATCACCAAAGAGAGAAAGCAGTGTAGGTATTGACAACGCTAATTGCTGTATATAGAAAACCACAATAATAAATGTCTTTATATTGACTTCCTCTGGTAAAATCAGACATCTTCTGTATATTAACATGCACCGACTTTGTGCTAGTGACACACAGGGATCAGGGAACTCCCAGCACTGCCTTCTCTCCACACCGTGGTGAAGTCATGTTAACTTGATTTTACTTGCTGGCTTGGCACACAGTATCAAATTTTCTGTGTATCATAACAGTCTGTGTGATTTGTTTACCAGATGACATTTTTTTTTTGCATGGTTACTTCTAAACTGCTTCCATCAACATACTCATCCTGCACATCCATACTACATGCCCCCGTCGTCCACTGCTTGCGCCCCCCTTCCCACCGTTACTTCAAAAATATCCCTATTTGCAGCTGTTTATGGCACAGCCTGAGAGTTATGCATGGGGGTGTTTTCTCATTTCCACTCATCCACCACTATCCACACCCACCCAGTGTCCTTCCCTCAACCCTTCAAATACTCACTTTCACAGAAAGACACGCACACACACTTTCACTGTGATCCCTATGCAACCCCTCCTTCTTTTCTCTTGTCTCCCTCCCTCTCTGTCTGCGTTGGGCTGGCATGTGATGGTGGCACTGGTGTGTTTTCTTCCTCTCCTCCTTGTTTACTAACAGACGCAGACCAGACTGGAGCATGCCCACATTAAGGAGCTTGAACAGAGCCTGCTCTTTGAAAAGACCAAAGCTGAGAAACTCCAAAGAGAGTTAGAAGACACTAGGGTAATGAATTCTGTTCTGCAGCGTGTTGCATTGGGGGAAAAAAGCCCATGGCCAAAAAATCTGCAACGGTTTTAAAGAGGTGGCAAGCAGTAACCGGACTCTTGCTCTATATGGGCTTGTGGTAAATGTACTCCACAGATGCATTTTTTTTTTCAAAATAAATAACCCTCATCTGAAAAAGCAGATTAAATCATAAACTAAAATATTAAGCATCTTTGGTATATTTAAAATCCTAAATTAGTCTTCCCTGCCTACCGTTTGCAAATTAAATGTCAAAAGTATTAGTTGCTTTTGTCACACTTTATCAGCTGTTAAATTATCTCATATTTACATTGGTCCACTCAAAATCTTTATATATTGAAAATATGGAGGGTTTGACCTCCAAAACAATAACCATGTGCATCTGACAAGGAGACAGATGTTTTACATGTATTTTCCAGTAGATGGTTTTCTGGGATCACTGCTTAACCAGACAGACAAACTCCTCCCCAGCTATTCATTTTCCCAGTTATCCTATGTTCTCCTTTCCTGGTCCATCCATTTGTCCTGCTTATTTGGTGTCCCTGCGTTTTGCTAGTTTAAAACCTGTTCCACCTCCCAGACCAGTCCACCTACAGTATTACTGTCACAGTAAATGTATAGTTTTGAGGAGGATTAGGCCTGTAGGTTTAAAACTTTTGTTTGGGAAGGTAAAAATATGCACTAGGTTAAAGAAAAAGAAAAAGAAACAAAAAAACATAGTTTTGTGCCAGAGCTCGGTTATTAGTCAAGTACTATAAAATATCAGCACTCCCTGAGATGTTTTAGTTTGAATGTCTAATAAATCATGAGGACACTTTCTAGTCTAATATTTGGTTGAAAATCTCTTGCACACTGCTGTAGCTCCATACATGCTTTCACTGTTCACTTCCATTATTTGGATCATACTGTTTTAAACCACAAGAGGTCAGTATAATGATTTATTTTTAACATTAAATGTTTTGTATCCTTCTCATCTAGAAAAAGCAAATTGAGACAAATTCTCACCCAGGAATCACTTTACATTACTTTAATAATTATTATTTTTTTTGTGTATTTAGTAAAAGTAATTTATTATATCATCATTTTGTTCCTTTAAAAATGTACTAAGATATTTAGTAGGCTACTTTGAGATACATTTTTAAATAAAATTTTCATGCTTTTAAAGGTTGCTACGGTGTCAGAAAGATCTCGTATTATGGAACTTGAGAGGGACCTTGCTCTTCGAACAAGAGAGGTAGCTGACCTGCAGCTACGTCTTGGGGTGCAGCAGGGCTCTGAGGACTCAAACTCTACTCTTTCTCCCCTCCTGGAAGAAATAAACTCTCTGAGGGATAAGTTGGCTTCTCAGGAAACTAGTCATCATGAAGAGCTGGGTAAATACAAGGAGAAGCTAGACGCTCAAGAAAAAGTCCACAGTGAGTCAGTTGCTCAGCTTCAGGCTACATCTGTAAGGCTCTCTGGTGACAAAGAACAGCTGCAGATGCGCTTAAGTCAGGCAGAGAAGGAGAATGCTGATGCTGTTGAACTGTGGCGTTCAAAGTTGGAGGCTGCTGTTGCCTCTCACCAGCAAGCCATGGAAGAGCTGAAGGTGTCCTTCAGCAAAGGTGCAGGTGCTCAGCCAGAAGAACTTGTAGAAACCAAAAGTGCACTTGAGAAGCTGAAGTTGGAGCACAAGTCGGCTCTGGAGGTGGCCGAAGCCAAACACAACGCCGAAGCCACGGCATGGACTCAGGAGTTGAAGGCGCTGAAGGCACAGGTGCTGTCTCTAACTGAGGATAAGGAGCGACTGGAGGAGTCACTTCGGTCTAGTGTTGAAAAAACAGAAGAGCAGCACTTGGTGGAGATGGAGGATGTTCTGGGAAAGCTTCATGCTGCTGAACTTAGGGTAAAGGAGCTTGAGGAGAAGGAAGAGACGTTAGCACAACAGGCTCAAGACAAGGATGGAGAAACCAAAGAACAGTTGGCAGAAATGGTGGCTCTGCGCAGCAAAGTAGCACAAGGTAACCAGGAACTTGTAGCTCTGAAAGCTCAGATAGAGGAGCTACAGAGCCAAGGAGACAACCAGGGTGCCAAGGTGGGTTCTTAGTAACATCATGATCAATAAATACTCCCATTTTGTTGTGTGCCATATTTTTCTCCTGGTGATGTGATAATCCTTGGCTTGATGTAGTATTTTCATAAAATCATTGCTTTTGGTTTGTTATGCTTTACATTGCACTTTATATGTTAAAGGTTGGTGAATTGAACTCTCAGTTGGAGGGTAAACAGCAGGAAGTCCTCTCTTTACAGCAGAGTCTGAATACTCTAAAACAGGAGAAGGACACACTGGAACAAGAACTTGGAGGCCTGGTGAGAATTGTGACTTAATTTTTGGTTTTGGAGATAAAATTGTACTTAATTGTACTCCCAAATTGTACTTAGTTTTCCCAGGTTGCCTTTATCTTATTCCTGTTTTTTCTCTGCTGCAGTTTTTTTTGGGGTTATTTATTATTGTCACGCAACATATCTGCATGTATATCTGCTGTAAGCCAGTGTCAGCTCATATTTACTCATCCAGCAAATGGGTTGCTCGCAGTATCGAATGCAGTTTTAAAAAATTACATATTGATAGTTTATCTACCATAGAAGTGTCATATCAAAAAACCTTTCCTTTGCGTTGCCCACAGAAACAAAAGGTGGCTGAAAGCACAGAGGAGCAGACTAAATTATCAAAATCTATGCAAGGTAATGTAAAGTCGCTCTGTGTTGTTACTGAAATGTTTTCACGTCGCATTTTCCCGTCATCTGCTGTCATTCTGAATTTTTAATGTGCAAAATCTTCTAGTATATAATTCTTTTGTTTTGTTTTTGCAGAAACACTTGAGAAACTGAGCAAGAAGGAAGAGGAGTTCACATCCTTGGCCCAAGAATCAGAGTCATTAAGAAGTCAGCTTGCTGGTAAGCACATTATGAATTCACTGATCTATGTTCAAATATTTTCTGCGTGCGCGTGCATATTTTGTTTTAACAAAGTCATCTATATTTTTATCTTTTTTTGTACAGGGCTGGAGAGAAAACTGAAGGCTTCAGATGAAAAGAACGAGCAGCTTTCAAAAGACAAAAACAAGCTGGAAAATGATATCTCTGATATGATGAAGGCATCAGGTGATAGTTCCGTACAGCTGACCAAAATGAATGAAGAACTCATACAGAAAGAAAGGTACCAAACTTAAATTTTCCATCACTAAATATGACCTGATTACAATATTTACTCAGAATCGGAAACTTGCTTTTCTTTTGCTTTAGTCCCACGTGATTTGTAATTTTTTCGACTGCTCACTGCACGTCCTCCTCTTCTTTTGTTATCACACAGGAGACTGGAGGAGTTACAAAATCATCTAGCAGAGGAGAAGGAGAAGGTGGCACGCTTAAATGAGCAACTCCAACAAGAAGTGTCCAACAAAGAGCACGACCTCAAAGAGACTAGAGAGGCACATCAGACTGAAATAAATAGCCTTCAGGGGAAGATCACTACCTTGGTTGGTTACAAAAAAATTGTTTTGATGTATATTTTGAGTAGATATGTTAAGCTAGCATTTTAAATGCACATATGTATTTTTAGAAATGCTCATAGCATCTTTATTACACAAACCACAAACACTTCATTTAACGTCAGCGCTGTTAACTTACGGCAGGAATTAATCAGTCTGTTCACTGGTGAACTCATAACGAAATGCAGTGGGCAGTCATCTTGCCCTATAAATGTTATTTCTTTAAAAAAACAAAAAACTGATCCTGAGCCTTTGGTTATCTTGAATCCTTTTTTTTAAAGTAACTACAGGTCATTGCAAACTCTCTGTACCTCAGCAGAGCGGGCAATATCATCAAGGACTACTCTCACCCCAGTAACCAACTGTTTGAATTATTACTGTCAGGCCGACGGTACAGGTCACATAAAACCAGGACAAATAGATTCAGGGATAGCTTCTTTCCCAGAGCTATCACCGTAGTAAATAAGCACAAAAACAATTGAACCTGCTTAACTATACCATACTGTCACTGTCACTATACTATGCTGCTATTCATACTGTCATTATATTAATGCTGCTTCCTATCATACTCACTATTGTTTTATTGTACTTTTTATATTTATATTTATATTTATTGCATTTTGCACCAAGGGAGTGGCACTCCAATTTTGTTGTACCCTGTACAATGACAATAAAGGCTATTCTAAACTA
>VUQR01031461.1:0-13605 GCA_015108515.1 Hemichromis elongatus | reverse complement strand
CGCCAAAACGCTGCGTTTTTAAATTGATGCGTTTTGGAGACCGTTTCCAAAAACGCTCCGTTTTCCCTCCGTCTCAGTGTGGACGGGAGGGCGAAACGGAGAAAAAAAGATGCGTTTTCAAACGAAAACGCATTAGTGTGGACGTAGCCTAAAACAGAATTTTCTTACACTAAATGAAAATAAGACTGAGGTTATGGTTTTTGGAAGTCGTAACCCTTTGAACAAGTTAACTGATGCCCTTGGTCCCCTTGCTTCTCATCTTTCTCACACTGTGAGGAATCTTGGAGTGTTTTTAGATAGCTCATTTAAGTTAGAGAAGCAAGTGTCCACAGTTGTGTTTTATGAGTTACGTGAAATTGCCAAAGTTAAGTCTTGTCTTCCTCCAAGAGACCTCGAAACACTTATTCATGCCTTCATCACCTCTAGACTGAACTACTGCAATTCTCTCTATTTGGGTCTCCAACACTCATCTCTCCATCGATTGCAGTTAGTCCAAAATGCTGCTGCGCGTCTTTTAACAGGTGTTAGAATGTATGAACACATCACTCCAGTTTTAGCAAATTTACACCGGCTCCCTGTGAAGTATCGCATTGATTTTAAGATTCTTTTACTTACTTTTAAAGTTTTAAATAATATGGCGCCCAGTTATTTAAACAAACTCCTCAGCATGTATGACCCCAAAAGAGCACTGAGATCATCTAACCAGATGCTCTGAGCACAACCGAGGTCTCGATTGAAGTGCAGAGGAGATCGGGCCTTGGCAGTAGCAGCGCCCAGACTCTGGAATAATCTGCCAGAGGAGATTCGTACTTCAGAATCTATTCAGTCTTTTAAATCGCGTGTCAAAACTCACGTCTTTACTTTGGCTTTTAATTCAAGTTCAGTATGAATACCATCAGTTCTGTTTTATGTTTTTATTGTTAATTCAATGTCTTCTTTTTTATCTGCATTTTTTCTAATTTATTTGTATTTGTTTTCCTATTTTTCTCTTGTTTTTAACTGATTGTAAAGCACTTTGGTCAACTCTGTTGTTTTTAAATGTGCTATACAAATAAATTTTGAATTGAATTGAATTAGAATGAGTTCAAAACTTTTCAGGCTGTTGTGTCAGAATCACATGCACAAAAACACAACCTCCTTAGCGGACGTGATTAGTTACATGTTAATGGCTATTTTAAAATGTAAGTGTATTTGATCAGGATGTGAGATTAGAGTTAAAGGAGTTTGGCTTTGACCTTTGTGCCGTTCATTTTATGACAAAATCATTGCCTCACATGTGAACTCGCTCTGAATCAGCTGTTTTCGTTGTACACTAACCGTAGCATGCTTAATGAAGCCATTACAAAAGTTCAAATAGTATTTCTAAAGTTAGAAGATATTTAGATTTAAAGGTGCAGGTCTAAATTTAAGGATTAATAGCTGATTAACATTAAAAGCAAATAGTATGAGCCAGCAGACGAGGACACTGCAGTTAACAAAAGTGCAACAGCAGCGGCATTTTCCCCTGTGACGTTTAGTAAAATAATAAATAGGAAATAGCCAAAAGAAAATTGTCATAAACTGAACAAGCACTGAACCAAAAATCTGTAAAGAAAGCGTTCATTGATCCTGAGACCCTGTGATATGTCCATAGGTTACTAACTAATACTTAAACCAATGCTGATTCTTTATTTCTATGCTAAAGTTGTTTTTTTGGGTGTCTTTGGGCATATTTATTATTTCTGCCACGTGCATATTTATTAATGTGCGTATCTGCACTTGCGTTTGATCTAAGTCGGGGGCCGGAGCAGGCATATGTACATGCTCTTTTTCCTTTCTGTGGCCCAGTCGGTGTCACCCGTCCCTGGGGTTAGAGTAGCTGTGTGTAAGGCGGGCTCTCAGCCAGCACCGCTGACATATATGGAGCTACAAATTCACCAGTACGTGCTGTTCTGGAGGATTAAGCTGTATGTGACTGTGTGTGTGTGGTTTTCATGTTAGTGTGTAAATGGACCGTGCCTATTTTTTTATACATAATGCACATACACTGTTCCAATAAAGGCCCTGCGTGGTGGCAAAGTTTCTGAATGTTAATGTTATCCATTTTTCTTGAAACAATTTTCTACCAGCACGCTTAAAGAAAGCCATTATTTTTAGTTCACAGCCTGCACTGGTGCTGCATTCTGCCTGCTATGAGAGATGAGGACAATAACACACTGGACTTAATTTAATTTGCATAATGAAATTTTCATTTATCAGTTGAGGGAATATAAAACAAAATAGATAATTGCAAATTAGCCTCAAAGTCTGGTATAGTTGTCTAAAAGGAAAAATGGCTACTGTGTATCAAAGCAGACAATTAGCTTCGCAGCAAGAAAATTTGCACAACATAAAGAGGGAGATCCTTTCCACAGCACCAGACGTGATCCCTACACTCAGAGAAAAAAGCAATGTGGATAAATAATAGAGAAAATGAATTCAGTAAAACAAATAGCTCTCTTTCTCTTGTGTTCTTCTCATCACATCCGCTTTCCCACACTTTTAGATTGTCCTCATCCTCAGTTATGTTGGCATCCTTTGATTGTCTGAGCCAGTCATTCTCTCTTTTCGCTGGTAAGACTGTCATTTACCTAGCCTGCCTTCTTCCCCATCTCTCCCTGCGCTGGATGCTCAGAAGGACTCCTCCAAGGTTTCCATCCGCCATCTGCTCCGCCGCTACAACCAGTGTTTAGGCTCCAGGGGTCCCGTCCAATATTCTGCCATTGTTTGTTCACCAGAGTCCAACTGCTAAAATTCTCGAACCCTAAAAATAATGTTATTGACTCTCACGTCATTCCTCCGTATTTAAATGATGTGTACACTGAGTAAAATGGCCTCATGCCTTCCACTAGGAATATATAGGATGCCATCTGTTTCATTTTATTCACATTTCTGAGAAATTCAACACAACTGCTGGAGTTTAATGTTCTGTAAAGTTTGACAGATGGAGGTTTAAAGGGAGATGTTATATGTGAAAATGGTCAAATTTGAATTGATTACTTACATAAACTGAATTTTTATATTAAAAATTCTTTTTCTAAAATGTTATGTTTGAACATGCAAACATAATAATAAACTTGAGGATTAGATAAAGACTGTTCACAGTTATTCCTTTGTTTTGTTGACATATTAGAGTCAAAGGATTTTCACGGACAGATGGTGCCCCCAGTATTTTTTCACTCAGAAAATTAGAAAATATCGTCAGCAGCCATCCACAGAAGTATGTATTTATGACTGAAATACTGAATATACAAGGCAAATAAAGAAGGCAAACACAGTTTTATTTATATAGCACATTTCATTGTACATAAACTCAGTGCAAGTTTGTCGTAAGGCAAAAACAGCAAAATCAAACTAAACAAACAAATTAATATTCATTTCCCCAGGTGACGACTGCATTTTTATTTTTTTTATTAAATGCGCCCATATTTGCATAAAACTCTAAAGTGTGTTAACAGAACTCACCAATGCACTTTGTTTTTAGTCTGAAAGAAGATATTTGCAAAATACTCAAAACTAATGAAAAAAAATGGTGAAAAAATTAGGAAATAATTTAATGAGACATTCAGTTCAATTTAATTCAGTTTTATTATACAGCGCCAAAATCACAACAGCAGTCACCTCAAGGCGCTTTATATTGTAAGGCTGACCCTACAATAATACGTAGATGTTTCCTGGTGTGATGGCCCTTCTGCTCCAAACCAGTCTTGGTCGTTATTTGTCATACAATTTACAATCCATATAATTTGTTCTTATTAAAGGTTTAAACGATAAAGAAGTGGTTCAGAGAGGGATTAGCTTAAAAAAGGATAATTAGGAGATGGTAGCCCCTTCCATTAATCAGTGAGTTTTAGCATATTTAGCCTTCTACCAGTGCTCCTAAATCAATGTGGTCTGCCATTGATAAGGTCAAATTAATGAGTCAAAATCCTTTGAGAAACAATGCAGTGAATACAATTTAATGATAGTTATCACTAAGATGCATTATCAACGCTTTAACCTGCAGTTGGTTCTCATAATTACTGTACATGTTTATTACAGCCTAAGGTAAAAACAATCAGGAGATGAAATTAGTTTGATTTTTTTTTTTTTTTTTGATATTGAACATAGAGAGGGATGAAATGAAAAAGACATATGAAATCATCTCCACTTATGCGGTGAAATCAATCTGTTTAAATTATATATTATCTGACAAGTAACATGGCTTTCTGTGTGGGACAGCCCATCCGAGAGGTTGGTGCTCTGGTTTTGATGATGAATTAGTCTCTTACTTAGCAATAATTAGCTGGTGTTTGTGCACTGCATCTGTACACGTTATGCTAGCTAAAGTAGCCAAAATAACTAATAACCTAGCTGTTAACTTGGGTGAGGCAACAGTGGGTACATCCATCTTTTAAATATAGAGTATGGTCTTAGATGCCTAGATTATGTTCCAGAAACACTTACATGGGTTACATAGTAGGAGCAAAACAGTTACTGTAGTTGTTTTAGCCTTCTTAAGCCTAATATGTGCTAACATGCATACCGAGCTGATGTTTAGCAGGGTTTTTTTTCTGTGTTTATCATCTTAATTTATGATTTGCTAGCATATTTGCTTATATAGTATAACTATTTATGTCTGACAAACAGCTGTCACATGATCTCAATCAGCCTAAAATTGTAAAAACTGAAAGGATTCAAAGCAGGTAACCTCATATGTGTCAATCAGCTAGAGGACATGTTCATTTGATTGATATTTTCACAGTAACACAACATTTTATTCCAGTAATTCTGGCCCGATGCATGAAGATGAAAACGAGAGGCTGTTAGAAACTGCACTCTTTCAACTGAAAATTAATTCCAAGTGAGCAGTGTTGGCATTTTAACTCTTCTCACAACACAGCCCTTAATGTAGGTCCACTTCACTCCATTTGGCTTATAGTATTTGGGCTGTATCTCTTACATAAATGCTGCCGTTGCAGGGGGAGGGATGAAAGGAGTGATGGATGAGGAACGGATTGATGCTGGATGGGTGGATGACAGAAGAGGGAGGATGGAGATGGAAAAGGACTTGTTCAGTGAACCACTGCATCTGCATCCATCCTAATCAGCTGTAGAAAAAAGGGTTGTGTGCACTTTTGCACGCTCCTTGCTCACAAAAATGCCCGCACAAGTAAATACTCTGGCAAATATTTACCGTCTGTATAACTGTCTGCGGTGTAACGTACATGCATGACTGCATATGTGTGCTTTTGTGGTTTGGAGTCTGTCGTCGTTCAGGCAGGCAGTGAGTTAGTCTATATCCAGTTTTCCACATTGTCTGAAATTATCTTTATTCATAACAGAAGACTTCTTCCTGCCTCCTACTGCATTAGCATTAATATTTACATGATAATTTCAGCTCATTCCTTTCTGTCTGTATTCTGTGACTGTTCCTGGAGGTTCCCTAAACTCAGGTACAGTCTGTCTACAGCTTCTTAAGGATTGCTCTAGAGCATTACATAAAGAAATTTACAAGATGCATTAAAACAAGCTTGATTCATGGATGCCTCACCCAGACCAGCTGCCAGCTACCCAGTTGGGGCAGGTGGTACCAGACATCACATGACATTTATTGTATCCATGCTATGAAGGGTAAAAGCTGTTTTAGGCAGATAGTTATAATGCTTTGGGTGATAGGTGTAATCTGCTGATGTTTGTTTGTTTTTTTTTGTCAGAATAATAAATAAAAGGGTTATGAAAAAGAGGGTAGCAGGGATGTAATGCTACCTATAACATACTATAACTACACTATACTCCCTTACATGTATTTCATGACATGATGCTGTAGAGGTAATATGGCCTGCTATTTCTAGGTCTATCTAAGAAACAGTTTCAGTTTGTAGAACAACTATCTTGGTAACCAGCAAACAGCATGCCATCACACATCGTGGGCCATATACGGACCGGTGAAACTCCCCTTTCTGTTAGTGTAAAGACATTGAACCACTCATGAACCCTGGGGATATTTTAATTGAAACAAAATAGAATAAAAAACTTCAACATTACATTTCTGGTTTTCTACATGATAAACAAAAGCTGCTGTAGTAAATGGAAGTAATCTGTCAGCATGGCTCTGTTAAATGATAAGAAATCGAAAATGTTTTGGTACATCATTGCCCAGACTGCAGACCCTCTATGAAAATAGAAACTTCTTCTGTAAATAGTAAAAAAAAACACAGGAAATGTCCTGTTATTTAAATGTTCGATTGATGAAGTCTTTTTCATTACAAAAAGATTTATTTCACATTTTCCAAAGCCCTCGAGTTGGCCAAACTGGAGTCCGGGCCCTATGGGCCATATGTTTGACACCCTTGGTCTAGATCACAGACATTGAAAAATCTACTGTGATATGAGCCCGTTCTTTCTGCACTAAAAGCTGTGCCTTTTAAAACTTGCGCAAGTTTTGATTTGAAGGCAAATGTTCTCCGGGTCGACTTTGAATTACACATGTTCAAATTTTACTACTGCCTGGCTTTTTAGCTTGCAAGTGTTTCCAGGCAATTTGGTATCTTGCATACAAACTATGATTGAGCAGAGCAATCTGCTAGCCACCATTGACAGGACGAGTCCTCTTTGTGACTGATTTCACCCAGCAACACCTTGCAACCACTTACAAATCATTTGTGGAATCCACATTTGTGCCTCATGACTAGAGGTTGTATCTCTAGCACAGTCTGTAAATAGCCATCACGTAAAACACCTGTGTGGAGGGCGCTGAATTCCTGGACGTCCATTCTCCTTCCAGTGCTTATCTAAATCAAGCCGATGATGCAGCTATCACACGCTTTAAAATTCTGACCTCCGTGTATACCCCATTTACACATGCAGTCTAACATGCAAAGCAAATGCTAAATGTGTGTTGAATGAACTGTAAACAGAATGCAATAATTGTTGTCACCTTATTATCACATCTCAGCCTGGTGTTAATGCATTCCAACATAGGGAATAAATTCACCCAGAAACCTGAAATACCTGTGATCACATCAAATTATTCACATAGCTGTAATTCTATATTTAAATATGAACAAAAGACAACAAATACAGACACAGACAACATGTTTGGTGCTAAATGCATGTATCAGCAGAAAGCTGATAGTGATAAACCATGTGTAAACTGTACCGAGCACATGTCCACCAAGATGAAAACTCCACTGACATCCTGCATTGATGCAACGCTCTGACTGCTCGACTCTGCCAACCTCCTGTCTGTCGTTATGTAACCAGCTTTTCAACGGCTATAGCACTGGAGCGCATGTATTAGTGTGTATGTCTGTGTGTGTGTGTGAGTTTCTTTAATACATATAGTAATGATGATCTAAACAGAAACTTTCCTATTAAACAAAATAATTGTTATTTAATCAGTAAAAGACTCCTGCTGACAACACGTACACGTGCTCCTTTCAGGAAAACCTGCCTCGGGCACTTCATGGAAAGTGATGCCAGATCCCCGTGCCAGCATTACATAAATTAAAGAGAATAATCCGTTTGTTAACTATCTTTTTGTTGCCACCTCTAGCTTAACGAGAACAATGCAACACAGGACTCTGATACTCAGCAGATGCAGAGAATTAACCATTAAGCACTTAGAGAATAAGTGCTAAGGCTGTTTTAAATATCGGCAATTTTTCTTTGGTTATTTTAGCCTTTTTGGCCAAGGTGTAATGAGTATCTGCCATCAAACAAGAAGACAGCCGCACGTAACTACGACGGTGTTTGCTAGTTCACCTTACATGCATTAATTTAATAATGTGGTTATGTGGTTAGCCTACTCAACGTAAATTACACACGAACAACATTAAGCTACTCACCCAGAGAAAAACGGCTGCTGCTGCTGCTGCTGTCATTATTTCTGCTACACTGGCAGAGCTAGGGCCAGGACTCTCCTCTTCGGGTTTTTGGGGGATGTTGCTAACACTGGGTCCGATAACAGGCACCACACCCGCAGTAGATGCTCGGTGTGAGGTCTTGCAGAAAGCTATCATATACGGTGCATTTCTCGGCTTTACAAAAAAACGCTATGCGTCGCCAGGTGTTTCATCAGATTCGAGGTGTTACCTCCTGTGCACAGTATCACCTTAAAGCACTTTGCATCTTTTGCTGTGAAGTACAGCCAGACTTTTGACCGCTTCGCCTTGGGCATTTAGCTCTGCTCTAAAGGAATGTACGTACCTGGGCCCACCTACTATCCTTGGAAAGGTAAAATGATTGGCTAGAATCCAAAGTGTATGGCATCTCAGGGAAAAATAGCACCGAAATACAGCACCGAAATGTGTGCTGCTTTTCGGTCTGGTTACTACCGTTTATGTCAGAACGTTATCAGTACCCATCCCTTATTACTAGAAGGTTTGCGGTGTCTCCCAGCACAGTCACAGGAGACAAGCAGTCACTCTAGGAGAGCTGGACAGGGCCGTAGAAGGCCCTAAACCATCAGCAGTACCAGTATGAGCCCCTTTGTGCAAGAAGGAACAGGATGAGCACTGCAGAGATAAAAAATAACCTCCAGCAGGCCACTGTTGTGAATGTCGCTGATCAAACAATCAGAAACAGACTTCATAAGGGTGCCCTGAGGGCCCAACATCCTTCAGTGGGCCCTGGGCTCACTGCCCAGCATTTCCAATGGCATTCACCATAAAATACCAGAACTGGCAGGTTCACCACCTTCACATATGAGAGCAGGTCTGAGAGCAGGGTCTGAAGAAAACGTTAAGCTGCCTGTAGCATCTTTCAGCATGACAAGTTTGGTGGTGGGTCAGTGATATCATAGAGAGATGCATATACCTCTATAAGAGGAAATTCATATATGCAGAAAAATCAGATATTAAGTCCCAGGTTTCCAAAGGTTGATTCTGTTCATCTGGACGTGGTGTTTTCAGTGGGAGAATCGCCACCTTTGGAGATTTACTTACCTGGATGATTGAGAATGCATCAAGACATTCAGTCCCAAGTTGCACCTCAGCCTATCGAAGAGTTCAGTCACTGGTCTGGATGGAGATCTCCCAGGACAACCAAATGTACATGCATATAGTAGCATGCACTGCAAAGAAATTTTCAGCAAAATGGACTAACCTACTGAATCTTTTTTTCAGACTGTTGTTGAAGAAGACAGCTCAGTGAAGTCTTTGAGTTCACCGAGATATGATTACATCTTCCACCAGCTGAACAATAAGTGTCACATTTTAATGTCAGCCCCTCTGAATTGAAGAGTTTTGGTAAATAACTGTCTTTCTACTGACAGAAATTGATATGAATGTAAGGGAGCCACAGCATTAGTTGGCCTTTTGTTCGAGAGCCATGACTTTTTTTCTCAGTGAAAAAGCTCGTGTTCTGTTCCCAACACCTACACTCGCAGCCGACAGCAAAGCAAATCCTGCAGTTAAATGAGCACCACAGAGCAGAAACAATGCAGTTACCAGCAAAGGTAGGGGCGATTTCTTCCATCAATTTCAAAGATGTAAAGGTGAAGCACCGTCTTTAAGCAGAGCATATAAATTCAAGGTTCAAGATTCGTTGAATATATATTCGTTCAATATGCGTTGTCATGACCTGTTACATTTATGCTATCTATTGTTTCATTTTGAAAAAGCCTTTCATGTTTTATCGCACCCTAAAAACGTTTTTTTTTTCCTTTCTGTTTCTGTGACTGCAGTCATCATGTCCCTCCATTTTGCTGAGACTAGAGTGACAAAGCTTTCCTTTCTGGCATTTCACTTTGACGTTCTGCACTGAACAAGCCGCCGAGTGCTGCTGGAACAAACTGTTTTTTTCCCTTTCTTCATTGATGTCTTTGCCCTTCTGCTCCTGTGCTGAAAATAAACCATCACACTGTGAGGCGCGCTCTTGTTTTTTTATATGAGCAACAAAGAGAAAGAAAGATGCAAAGGACTTATTCACTGTCACGCTACTTTCAGGGAGACATACAGTATTAATGCTGCCCCGCTGTCGGACAAAAGGAGTGGGTGTATTTGCATCCATCTGTGTTTGCTGTTCTGTGATGTAATGGTGGGAGGTCATGGTTGGTAGCATGGTTGAAGCTATGGAGGTCAAAGCAATCCAGCTGTAACGCTGCTGTAACTGCTGTAACTATGCTGTAACTATACTGTTCTGCAGCTTGGGAAACTTGGGTTCCTCTTGTTTTACTGTAATTGCACATGCACAGGGTACTGAGTAAATACCCAAACAAGCACACAGAGGATGCAAATGCTGCACTGGCTTTCAGCCTGAGTGCTTAAGTTCTTTCCTAAACAACTGGATGAGAAGGTTGCAGACTCTGACTATACCAGACGGGGCAAAAGTACAGACATTCTGTAAGTAGAAGTACAGATACTTCTGTTAAAAAATACAGTTGAAGTACTGAGTCGATTTTTTTTTATTAAAGTAAGAGTAATGTGCTCAAGAACGTAAAAAGAAAGTAAAAAGCAAGCCTTGAAGAACAATTCTACCATCAAATTTTATGCAAAGTTAAATCAACCTTGTGATATATTCACAATAATAGTCAAATAATAAAAGTACTTGAGAATACAAATTGTATTCCAATCTAAAGTCTAATTCTACTGACTGTTGTGTTTATACTAGACCTATACAGTTAATATAAAAGTGGATTTCAGTGGAAATTCATCTACTACACTTATTGTAACCAAAGACTGACCATGGGCACCACACCAGCTGTGCACCAGTCCAACATGATGCTTTACTCAGAATTCACCACAGTATTTCAAGCTAACCTGTTTTTACTGCATTAAACTATCCAGGATTTTCAAGCAAAATTTGAATGACATAAAGTTAGTTTGTTTTGAATAAAGTTTCACAATTTCACAGTTATCTTACACTCCTTCCCAGCACCTAAAGCTGGAAAAGCTCCAGCAGCTGGACATTTAGCGACACACTGTTCAACATCTTCACATACACAAAACTAGTAAAGCTAGATTGTGTTACCTGGCACTTAACAGGTAAGTGCCAGGTAACACACTACAGTGCAAAATATTGTCTATGGATTCTGAGAATCTGAAGTCATCTCTGTTCACAGTGGACAAGACTGAAAATCAACTCCACATTAAAAACAGGCACAATTCTCTCAGACAACACTAAATAAACCACATACTGCCTGTCTGCAGTCCAGACCTTTCAGCAACTAAGAAAATTTGTAACATCATGGCCCGTTGTCAAAAGGAGAGGGAATGCTACGCAGTGGTAAACGTGGGCCTGTTCCAACTGAATATGTTGCAAGCATCAAGTTGTGCCAATATATTTCACAAAATGGTACATCCCAACACCCTCCTAACTTGTTTAAAAGAAGAATTGTATAAAAAATGTCATTGTACAAGTTGTACTGCACATCCAGTCCAGTCCTATCAAAGTCTTCAGACCTGAAATGATGGCTGCAGATGTATATACCTTTCAGCAATGAGTAGCTCATATTACTCAACAAAACTGATGGTTGGTGGCTCATCATACCTTCTTTCATCCTCCTTCACAAAGAGGTGAAAGGTAATATATCTGGCTGCAACTTTACAATGCAACATTAAAAACTGATCTAGTCAGATAACAAAAACTTTTATTCTGCACTGAAGGACCAAGAAACTGTCTTATGTTAAAAGCATCAAGTTAAATAAAGAACTGGCCTTACTAACGGGCTGCCTTCCCATCACGATGCCTGTGTGTGTCACCGGCCAGCTCTTTTCTCTTTCTCATTTCAATTCTGCTGACTGTAATTACAGATCTCTGCAGCAGCAGTTCCCAGGTGGACCAACTCTCATGAGAGCCCTCATCCAAATTTCCTCATCAAATTAGAATTGGTATCTGATCAGATCTGGAAATGTGGTGCTTTGGTGCTTCGCACAGTAGCTGTCAGAATCAGAGTGAGTGTCTGGCGTTCCCAACATGTGATGTGAATATACCTGAATTAGTTTTAAAGTGCTAATGAAATGAATGAAATGAAATGAAAATATTATTTTTAATCATTGTCTGCTCTGTGCAAATATCATATGAAAAAACAGGGACCGCAGATGTGTACATATTTTATAGCTTATTTTCTCTCATCCTGCACATGAGAGTAAACAATGCTGGTCAATCAGGGCAGACTGAGTTTCTTGGGAGAGGTGGCAGCCATGCTGATTTAGTGCTTGGGGAAAGTGACATTTGTATATGTAAAAACCAGGAGAGAAAAATGACTTTATTTCCTAACCAAGATTGGCTGTGATAAGGCAGCAGATTCATTTTAATGAGTGAGTGGATGTGATATCGCTGCAGCATTTCTTCAAAAGCTTTATATTTGTTTGGCTCGTAGATGGTGTCCTGTTTATATAATCTCCTCTTGTTTTCTGCAAGTTTGTCAAAATTAGAACTAACTGTTCACACTCACATTCTCATCCACGGCCAATTTAGACTCAACAGTTAACCTAACATGCATGACTTTGTACTGTGGGAGGAAACCAGAGAACTCCCCAGCAAGCACTGGCAAAACATGTGACTTACACAAAGAATGGCGCCAGTCTGCCAATGAATTTAAATCCAGGACCTTCTTGCTGTGAGACAACCATGCTAACCACCGCACCACTGTGCCACTTCCTTTTTTACTTTACAAGTCATGAAAGTTCAGGATCAACAGCCTGTTCTGTCCCTGTGCTCACAGTAGCAACCTACCACGACTGTGTTATAATGAAAATTTTCTAGTCATCAGAATCAGAATCAGAAAGGGTTTTATTGTCAAGTGTTGAGCAGGTTTACAACATTAGGAAATTGCTGCGGTACTCAGTGCAAACATACTGTCACATAATCACTTAAATAAACATAAAAATTAAAATTAAAAAGTGCTAAGTAGATAGATATATACATGAGTGCAGGTGGTGGTCAGTGCCAAACATGGAATGATGTAGTGAACACAGTGTGGGGTCATGTGTTAGTGGTGGGAACAGTCATATGGTTTTTGTTCATGAGTCCAACAGCAGGAGGGGAAGAAACTGATCTTATGGCGAGAGGTTCTGATGCGCATGGACCGGAGCCTCCTGCCTGAGGGGAGAAGGTCAAACAGACTGTGTCCAGGGTGAGAAGGGTCAGCTGTGATCCGAGCTGCACGCCCCAGTGTCCTGGAGGTGTACAGGTCCTGCAGAGATGGGAGTCTGCAGCCAATCACCTTCTCAGCAGAGCGGACAACACGCTGCAGTCTCTGTTTGTCTCTGATAGTGGCTCCAGCGTACCACACGGTGATGGAGGAGGTGAGGATGGACTCGATGATTGCAGTGTAGAATTGCATCATCGTCCGTGTTGGCAGGTTGAATTTCTTCAGCTGCCTCAGGAAGTACATCCTCTGCTGGGCTTTCTTTATGACGGAGGTGATGGTGGGCTCCCACTTGAGGTCCTGGGTGATGGTGGTACCCAGGAAGCGGAATGAGGCTACAGAGGTGATGAGGGTGTCATTCAGGATGATGGGGGGGAGTGGGGCTGTGTGCTTCCTGAAGTCCACAATAATCTCCACTGTCTTCTGGGCATTCAGCACCAGAGATGGACAGTAACGCGTTACGCGTTACTGTAATCTGATTACTTTTTTCAAGTAACGAGTAAAGTAAGGGA